>CAHIKZ030002811.1:472500-555000 GCA_903632075.3 Acanthosepion pharaonis
AAGGAAACCAAGCTGCCTCCAAACTCAGATGATGAGTTAAACTTCCAAGAAAAATCTTTAAAAGGTGGTGGTCATCTCTGCTATAAGATACGTTATGAGAAAGAGGAGTCCAAGCTGGTCATCAAGGTGATTAAAGCCACTGATCTTCCCCTGGTTTTGCACAACCAGATATCAGCAGACAACTATGTTAGGATCCGCCTTTATCGAACTAGACGACCGTTTCTGAATCTGGGTCGAAATAAGCCAAACAAGTCATTTCCCCTGAATACATTAGACTTAGAACTCCAGACTAAGATCCAAAGAAAAACGCGCAGTCCTGTCTTCAATGAATCATTTGATATCTATGTCGACCAGAAACATTTAAAGGACTATACGATGAGGTTGCAGTTATGTGATTTTGATCAGCTGTCATGCCATACAGTTCAAGGTGACATTGTTGTCAGTCTTAGGGAGTTGAAAAAACTTGACAATGAGGATGAATTATTTGACCAACCATTCTGTGAACCTATACAGGTTAGTGAATATCTTTTTTTCTTTTTTTTTTTTAATTATCATATTTGCTGTCTATTGGATGCAGATTTTTTTCCAAGAAATGACTCTATCTATTACAGCAGTAATATGTATGAGTGAGATGTGACAACCATGATAAAAAATAGGGCCCACCAGGAATCAGTGCACGCATAAAGCTTAGCTCTGAAATTAGGATTCCTGGAAGTTAACAAACATGATATCCATAAAAAAGTCCCTGAAAAATGCACCCAGGAAAAAGAAATTAAGAAATTTATGGAATTGCACAATATTTTGATGCTTGTTTTGTAGAAATACCAGATTTTACAGAAATATTTGCTTTCACTGGTAGATTGCTGCTTGCTTTGTGTGTGTTTTTTTGTTGATATATAGGTATTGGAATTTACTTTTCTGCATGTATGATATGGGACTTCATTTACCAACAAGTAATTTCTGTCTTTTTTTTTTTTTTTTTTTTTTTGCTTATTACCATATGCATCAGTGTTCACTGATACCGGTAGATTTCTTTGAATTTTTTATGAATTTACCATATGTGCAGATGTTACTCCCTGAAAAACAACTAATACAGTTTTCAATAAATGCATGACAAAATGTACTAAAATTCTTTTTTCCAAAAATCTCCTGGTAAATTAAACTGTACCTCACTTCTATTAAAAGAAAAAAAGTACCAGTAGTATAATTTGTGCTAATACTATGTTTGTTCATGGTTGGTGAGAATGTCACATAAAGGTAAGCTAATAATTTTAATTTTTTTTTTTTTTTTTTGGTTGTGATGTGTCCATTTTTTTTTCCTTTGCTTTTGTAAATTTGGTTTAGTTGTTGTGGATGCCTGGGTGATGGAATGAATTGTGTCTCTGAATGAGAGTTTGAATTCCAGTCTGGTTCATTGCATTCACTTCCTCTTGCAAATACCCTTGGGAAAGTTATGAATCCATCTCCTTTCCTGAGTTATCTGTTAAATAGTAAGAATTGAATCTCGAAAAATCATTGTTCATCTCAAAAAAATTTGCTATGACAATATTTGCAAAAAAAAAAAAAAAATTGATGTGATTCTTAGAATCCAAAATATGTTTAGGCTTTAAATAACCTAAAAAGGGTTGATAAACTGTAAAAAACAAGTCAATTAATAGCTTACTTGTCAGTACAGCAGAATGTTGAGTGAGAATTTTCTTAAAAAGAAAAAAAGCAGTATTTTTCTTCTGTTTTTAAAAGTTTATCACTTTGTGTATAGATAATTTTATGAGAGAGTTTGTCACTTTGTGTACATTTTTCACACAATACATCTTTTCAATGAACAGGAAGGAGCCATTAGTGATTTGATATTCCTGGGTTCCTTGAGAATTTCGGGTCTCTCAATATTGTATTCTTTTCCACAAGCAATCCAATCAAGGCTGATTGGACACTAATTCTTCCCCCAGCAACAGGCTTTTACTAACTTTGCCTCCATTTTGATATTCGCAAATTTTGACTGTTAGGTGATTCCTTAGTTTTATACATTCTGGTCATGTTGCTCCTAGCCAATGGCATTTGATTTTTGCTCGGCTGCTATCTTTATATGAGTTTTCTAGGCTTTAGCCCAAATTTGGTGCCAATTCCATCACAAGGATAATAATGCACTGTCTGTGATAAGTTTGTTTCTTTTTTTTTCTAAGTTCAAGAAAGAGAATATGTCTACTTTATTTTTCTTGGTAAAGATTATCTGCATTTATATTGCATACAAAATATAATAATTTAAAAGAAAAAAAAATCCTAATGGCTACATTAAATGAAGCTATCTTTTACCTACCAGATAATGCCCGATTTGAATAGAACAACCATTCTGTCCACAAACAAACGGCTGGTTTGTATGAAATACTTATTTATATGCAAACCAGTGATTGCCTTAACCAAAACAATCATTTATCCATAAACCAACAGCTAGCAGAAACAAAACGATTATATCTCTACAAATTAATTTAATGAAACTTAAGTTTAATGGCTATGTATACAGCTGGGGGATGGGAGAAGGAAAACATTACCTATATTAAATAAAAACAAAAATACGGAGCTGGGAGGGGGTCCTGATGGTGTGCCCAATAAAATACACGCCAACACTGCCACTAATTCACATCTGTCCCTCAACCTGAGCAACAGACACAAATCAACGGCCGCATTGGCGACCACTTCACCAGCAAGCACCTCTAAGATAAGCCTATTCCCCCGACCAAATAAAATAATAAAAAAAATAACAGCTAGCCTAAATAAAATGATTATTTATTTACTAGTTAGTTTGACAAAACTTAAGTTTAATGGCTAAGTAAACAAAACAAATATCATGGTGTATACAGAGGATGGGAGAAGGAAAAGATTACCTGTCAAAAAAAAAAAAACAACAATTGAAGGAGGGGGCTCCATTGTTATTTTCCAATCCATGTGCTCCCTCTCTTTATCCATAACCACTTTGCTGTTTTCTTGGCAGTCTCTGATACATTTTGGATTACTTTACTTTTCTTATTCCTTCTCAGACCGAAACTTGTCAGAGTTTTGATTAAGGATCTTGAAACAAATCCTCTATACCTGACTTCAGTCTGTGTGCAACTTGTTTTCCAGTCTTTCTGAATTACCAACTTGACATTTTTACTAGGTATGGAGGGATCAACTTACTTGACAAAGTAGTGTGCTTAACACCAGAGTGACCACTACGCTGATGTATTTGCATTATTTTGCATGATCCCAACTCTCCTACGGTGGCACCACATGCTGAGAGGAGAAATTTGGTGTCCTTCTTTAATAAATTTAACCACCTATGTGGAACTTTGATTAGTTTGTCAGCCTTATTTTGGTTGGACTTTACACACCCTTGTCACCATCTTGTAGATCAAGCGCTTCAGTGGGGGTGTTGGTTTCATTGTCCCAACCTTTGGTTACTGCAGTGGCCTGTCACTTTAAGAATGCTGCGGCTGCCCTAAGCCAACCACATACTGGAAGGTGACCTACAAGTTTTCTGCAGAGAGAGAATGTATTACAACGCATGATAACAGTTGGAATATCTCGGGAACTTACTCCCTTAATTCCATTGAAGCATGCTGTGCTCCCCCAAGACTTGAAAACCAAGTAATTTTGCACCATTGTTGAATCTCACAGGGTCCTTACAGCTTAGTCCAAAGTCAGATTTATGCTTTCTGATGCATGCATCATGCAAACTGCACTTTTGTCGATGAAGATGTCATTTATGTATGCCAAAGTGGCATTTTGGATTCCTTCAACCAGTAACAATACCATCTTGATAATCCTCTTCATTATAAGAGGTGCCACATTGAGACCGAAGCCTAATCATGTAAGGCAGTACCTCTGCCCTTTCAGTAAGACTCTCTGGAAAGGCCACAACAACTAATATACATGGACCTGTAGGTATGTTCTCCGAAGGCCCAACATTGATACATTACACCTGCAGTGTCACTATTCCCTTAGCTTGTCTGTACAGACATCCATATTTGCTGTGAATGCGCCTACGTACTCGTTTAATTCTCTGTAATCCATTACAGGGTGTACATTTTCCTTGCTTTTTTAGATAACGGCCATCAGTGGAATTATTCTCTTGGGAGGTACAAGCTCCTCCTCAGGATATGGTATGAACCAGCCATTATCCAACCATGTTTTTAACTCCTGGTCATATTCCTTACATGCTAGCTCGGACACAGGATACATTGCTATCTTGTTTCGTAAGCACGTTGGTGCCTGATTTTTGATCCACTTCCATGATGCTGTCCATGCTTTCTTTTTTGATCGAACTCAACGCTAAAGTCTGGTTCCTCTATAGTGATAGCCACACACAGGGATGGTTTGTTGTCGAAAAACTCCACCGCACCCGAAGGCGTGATTCCTACTCCCCCTAGTTCTTTGATTACATTCATCCCGATCAGAAGTTTGAAATCAAGTGGCTTTTCTTGCATCACCAGTACATCAGTATTGACAGGACTTCCACCTTGTAACTGGAAATCAATGACTCTGACCCCACAACAGGCTCTAGTCTCCCCATCTATCATCGTTATTCCTACAGGTCCTTTTGTGCATGACTGGCATCTCTCTCTGCTGGCGATAGAGAGTGAACACCTAGTATCGACCAGTGCAGTGATGGTTCTGCCATCAACCTGGACCCCAATCACAGGTAGTGCCATGCTGGAGAAGATACTGGCATTGACATATCTCTTCTAACATTTTCTTGGACAGTTTCAAGACATATGGCCCATGGTATGGCAACGGTAACAGTGCATGTATTGTGTTGTCCTTGCTCTCATCTCCTATCATTTTGTTGGCTCTGACAATCTTTCGCTATGTGGTTAATAACTTTACATCGAAAACACTTTCTGACAGGAACGTCTGTACTTTGCATTTGCTAGGCCGCCAGTGTCACCATCTCCTTCTCTCTCATAATCGCTTGGGCTCAGGCAAGCAGCTGGTTAATAGACAGCATGTCCATCCTAGTTAACGCAAGAAGAGTCTGCATTACATTGCCTGGTAACCTGTGCACAAATGTGCAAGCCAGCATACGGTCACTCATCCTGCCAATCAAGAACATCAGTTTCTTTAATTCAGCCAGGTATACATCCACGGATTCGCTGTACCACAGGTTCTGCTCAATGAACCGTTGGTATGCTGTAAATGAATCTGTAGCAAATGCTGTAACTAAGACAGTCTCTATCTAATCAATATCAGATTTTGCTTTGTTAATCAGTTGTTGGTAAACTGCAAATGCTCTGCCTGTAAGTCTCAAAGGGATCATGTGCTCCAAAGACTTCACTCCACATAGCCTAAAAATGAATTCCAGTTTCTGTATCCATTCAACCACTGGAAGACTGGATGCTGATCCGTCAAACTCGGGAATTAGCTTTAAATCAAATTTGGTGTCTGCCATTGTTTGTCAGTCACTGAAATAGCTTGTGCTGGTCTGGTCTGGTATTCACACATCAGCACATCAGGAGCACCACTCTCAACTGGGAAAACACTGGTATTATATAGCTAACTCAGTCCCAGACCCATGCTGACTATTGGCTAATACCTGCCTAGTATCATTCATATGCAAATAGTCAGTGCCACCTACTCTAAGTAGAAGGTCTTCTCTCAACAGCCTATTGTGGAAGAGGATGCAACTCTTGGTGCTTATAGCATCAGCTACAACCAACTCGGAATCTTTTATTGGGCTGACCTGATTCCCTGTTACATATGTAATTGAGAAATTTCAGTTGGCTCCCCAGATCCATCCTCATCTGCCACACTTCAGCTGATGAAAGCAAATTGGGTGTCATTTTTTTTTTTCTGTAATGATTTCTTCTTTCTGGCCTTAATAAAATTTATTGTGTCTGTTCAGTTTTAGGCTGTTGGAGTGGATCACAGTGTCATTTGTGTCTGCAATTGGCTTTAATATCTGGTCATAGTGCAAGCGATAGCATCTGTCAAAGCTTTAGTGTACCTGCTTAATATATGTTGCAGTGACCCTCTACCTGCACATAGTGGCAAGCTGGGGACTTTGTTTTATTCTTCTTTCTTCTACTCCTGAGTGAATTTCTTCTTATATAAGGTGCTATTGCTTGTTTCCTTTGATTGTTTCTATTTGTAGTCTGGGAATGTAACCTAAACCTTAGAAACAAAGGAAACAGTACTTGAGTATTAGGTCATATCAATCCTCCTATATAGCAGTGGATGCTGGACAGTCTCCTCACAGATGAAGAAGAGACTTCAAGCAATAGAAATGTAGTTCTACAGGAGGATGCTGAGAATACCATGGACTGAGCATGTGAGCAATGATGTATTAAAGAAACTAGAAACAAACAGGACACTTATATTTAACATCAGAAAGAGACACTTGAAATTTCTAGGTCACATAATGAGGAAAGTGGGTTTAGAAATTTTAACACTAACTGGACATATTGAAGACAAGAGGGACAGAAGAAAGGAGAACATAACCCACTTAAGAAACTTGATTAAATGGATGCAAAAAAAAAAAAGATTTAGAGAGACAGCACAAACACGGGTAAGAGTTACAAATTACAGGAAGTTGTGGAGAGCCATGTCATGTAGGAATGGCACATAGAAGAAGTACATTTGGTAAAGTTTAGTAGTTATTAATCTGGAAGATTATGAAGTATTATTTTTACTTAGTAACTTGACTGTTTCTTTTTCTTATAGGATTTTAAAAACTAGTTTTGTAAGTGTAATGAATTGAGAAAATAGTTTTACTTCGCTCTTCTGCAACTTTGAGAGTGTAATAAATGTAATATAGCTTTACTATCTGCTAAGTAATTTTGTCCTAAACTTTTCAGTTGGGAATGGAGTCACAAAAGTATCATGACTGAAGATCATATGATTAAGCTTAAAATGGCTTTAATAGAGATATATATGGTATAAGAAAAAAATGGCTCATGACCAACCTAGCAAGCTTGAGTAAATACATAGCAGAGCAGGATTTAGGAGAGATAACAAAAAGAAAGTTTATCAAGATCTCCAAAGGGCAGGGAATTGTGGAGAGCCATAATTGCCAATGATCTGAAAGGAGACGGCATATAGAAGAAGATATAGGTAAGATAAAAAGATGATGAATAAATAAGTGAATAGAAAATTGTGTCATTAGCTTTTTTTAATGTTGGTTAAATATATGTAAATATTAAATCTTAGTTGTTATATTATGAAAAATGTCACTGGGAAAAGGGGATATACGTGCTGTGTTCAGAACAGTTTAGAGAAAAGAAGATAACATTTGGTGTTTGAAAAAGAAATTGGTTAAAAAAAAAGAAACAATCTCAAAATAGATGTAGAAACTTACTCCAACCCAGAGAAAATGTATTTTACTTATGAGTAACCCACGTGGCCGAGCGGTTAGAATGTTTGCATTCTGACCATGAGACCTGGGTTTGAATCTAACCATGGTCAATTTGTAAGTAAGGAGACTTTCCAATGTTATCGGACTGGAAGTGTCAATTCCAATGTGTGGCACCTTTGGAAAGTGCCTAAAAACCATACCACGGGTTGACCCAAGCCTTGTCAGTGAAATTGGGTAGACAGAACCCTTGGGAGCCATCAATAGCTGTGCTAGCACAAAGCCACAAGTTATTATGACCAAGGGCTTGAGCGTGCTGGCCTTGTTCAAATTGTTGATCAGGCTAGATAACATGCTCTTTCCCAGAAACTGTAACTAAGGTCTGCTCAGCATAGTTCCAGTATAAACCACAGGTGAGCTCTATGAGTGTTGAATAAACACAAATGTGCCTGCATGATGTATGCAATAGGGATTGGCTGTCACTTTAGTAGACAGGTATACTCGAATACGAGTGGCTAGCTATATATACATACAAACTACTTTTCATAGTTAGAATAAAAGTGATGATGTTTATATTTTGTAGTCAAAGATGTTCAGAGCTTCTTGATCCAAATTCTAAAGTCTCTTCTGCATATAGGACATGGGCTTGTAGACATTGAAGATGGAGTAGTGACTGTTTCAGTCTTGAGTGTTGTGTTTCTTTCAGTTTTAGTAATTATTCCAGCATCTACTGCATTGGTTGTTCAAGCGGTTGAGTGGTTAGAACATTCGCTTTCTGACCATGAGACCTGGGTTTGAATCTCACCATAGTCGATTTGTCAGGAAAGTGAATTCTTGATGTTATCGGTCTGAAGGAAGCAATCTTTTATATCGGAATAAAGTGTTGCTACTGACACTGGAACACAGATCCCCAGTGAGCAAGCACAGGTGATTCCATTTTGAATAAGTAGATCATGTGATAGTAAAGGAAATATATATATATGGGAATTAGTATCACGTCTATTTGATCACTCTTTCTACTCTATCCTCTATTACTATATGAATCACTATTCTCTATACTGATCACTATACTATTTCTCTATACTGATCACTATTTCTACTCTATCCTCTATTACTATACGGATCGCTATTCTCTATGCTATTCACTATACTATTTCTCTATACAGATAACTATACTATTTCTTTATACTGATCACTATACGGATCTCTATTTCTACTCTATCCTCTATTACTATACGGATCGCTATTCTCTATACTGTTCACTATACTATTTCTCTATACTGATCACTATATGGATCTCTATTTCTACTCTATCCTCTATTACTATACGGATCGCTATTTCTACTCTATCCTCTATTACTCTATGGATCGCTATTCTCTATACTATTCACTATACTATTTCTCTATACTGATCACTGTACGGATCTATTTCTACTCTATTCTCTATTACTATACGGATCGCTATTCTCTATACTATTCAATATGCTATTTCTCTATACAGATAACTATATGGTGGTTATTTTTCGAGTGATTATTATTGAGCAAATGCTATTAGTGCAAGTGTTATTCGAAGGCGTCTGACACCAGTATTGTTCAACAGCATTACTATAGTTGTATCTGCAATTACAAAGTCTCTACTACAATGAGTATTACAAAAGTGACAATAAGTGTTAACATCACAAAACAATCTCAGTGTGCAGCACCTTTGGAATGTGCCTGAAAACCAAACCATGAGTTGGGAGTGAAATTAGGTCGACGGAACACTTGGAAGCCATCAATGGTTGTGCTAGCATGAAGTTACAAGTCATCTTGACCTAGGGTTTGAGTGTGCTAGCTTTGTTCAGACTTTTGATCACACTAGATTATGTGCTCTCTCCCAGCAAATACAAATTTGCCTGAGCAGGCGTCTGCAATGGGGATTAACTATCCACCCTAGTAGACTGGCATCCATGGAAATGAGTGGCTGTGCCATTTATCTTACTTAGTGCATGGGCATATTTTGTGCTTTTGCTCCATCACAGTTCTCTCCAAGAAGTTAATATCAATACCCAGGTCTTTAAGAAAGGTCATCAGGTAGTCCTTGAAGTATTTCTTGCCAAAGCCAAGTTGTCTATACTACAGTTGTTTAGGTAGCTGATAGTTGGTCATATTTGGGAAATGCATCAGATCTGTGCTTTTCAAAGGAGGGTGTGGCCATTTTGTGTCAAGGGATTCTCCTACTATTTGATGTGAAGGAGTCTACAGAGCTAACTCATAGGGAAGTGGTTGAACAACCATTTGTCCTGTCTCCAATAAACAGACCTGGTCACATTGGGAGAAAGAAGAGTGTTTAGAATCATTGCACAGTCAGCCATAAGCTTGGTGGCAAGATGAATTCCTCTCCATTTTCTCACAGTCTTCCCCAAAGGCAGTACTAGCTTTTGAAATCCTGTTTCTTGCAAGTTAAGTGAAGCTGTCAACTACCTTGAGGTAATGTGAGGCTTGAGGTAGAACTTTCTACATGCAGGTTGCTCTTAAAATAAAAGGGAGAAGTAATGAGTAAACCTGATTGACAAGATAATTTCTCAACAAGAAAAATTAATTAAAACGTAACATTAATAAAAGATGAAAAAACACTAGCAATAAATTCATTGTTGTGAAATACAAAATGACTTTAAAGGACCAATGATAATAAATGAAACTACAATAAAGCTATTTGGGTTGTGAAATTAATATTTATTATTATTATATATTCACTTAAAAGATAAGAAATTTGGTTTCAGTCCTTTGTGAAAAAATTAGAATTTTTTTTCAGATACCATCTGTAAATTATAATTCCTAGAGTAGGTTGAAGAATTAAAATTATTTTTTCTTTTGTTTTTGCTGCTACCAAAGTATTTCTGCCAACCCACCATACAGCCATCTTTATTTGTAAGAAATACACTAATGAGTAACAATATTATAACCACTGATAAACAAGGTGAGGCAAAAGTCATGCGCCATAGAGGTTAATGGATAGCCCAAAGAGGACCTGTTGAGTGGCCACCAAGGTCACCAGACCCTTGCATTTTTTCGGTGGGGCCATTTGAAATCAGTTGTTTGTCAGAAGTGCCCAAATATTGAGGAACTTAAAGAAAGAATTAAATATGAATGCAGTAAAATGACAGAGGAATCTCTCTGACATGTTGAATCATCCAGGCACAGAATTGAAATGTGTTTTGAAAAAGAAGGAAGACATTTTGAACAGCACATATAACAATTAAATAACTAGTAAATAAAATTTTCATGTATAATTATACTTTTAATAAATTATCCCTATAGTGTGTGATTTTTGCCTCCCCCTGTATAACAAGATTGACAGCTATCATCTCATAACAACAGCATCTTATTATGCTCTTTGAATTCTGTTGTTTGTTTCTTTCACACTTAGTAAACTCTTGGATTTTAGTGGATTTTATTGTCTTGCTTGGGGTGAGATGTTTAAAAAAAAAAAGATATTTTGTTGGGGGATTTTCTGAGTTTAATTTGTTAAATTATATTGTATATGTATGGACCTTTTTAAGGAAAACACATCCTCTTCACTCAGATTTCCTTAAAAAAAAGGAAAATAGAACCTTGCATGCTGTGATGTTCTTCCTGAACATGCTTCAGTAAAGCATGCAAGATCATTTTTTTACCTTTGATTGCATTTGAAATGTTATTATTAAATAATCATAGGTGTTTTGATTACAGAGAATTAAAAAAAAAACAAACCCATCAATAATTCCCCAGGACTGTTGAAAGTGCACCAAATCCAAATCCAGGGCCTTTTTCATCCTATTGGAAGAACCACTTCCCTCTGATTGTCTTCAGGGATTTCGCCTTACTCCCATGCTTAGCCAATTATGGCTAAAGCTACTTTGAATTCAGAGTTGTCCTTCTTCTAGACTGGCTACCACCCAAGGCTATAGGACTCAGTCTGTCCTGTTATTTAGTCATACCTGTGGAGAGAAGAGATGGATTCATACCTTTCCCAAGCATATTTGCATATTGGTGAATGTAAGAAACTCAAATGGAATATAAAGTCAGCTCTCTGATTCCTCAATCCAAGCTGCCATCTATTACCCCACAGTGCCTCCATCAATAATTATTATCTACTTCAATTTTAATTGATTTTCCTTTTTAATCATTTCACCCCATGCAAGGCAGTAAAGCCACCTAGACACAAGGGGTTACTGAGTGTGAAAGAATAAGAAATAAAGAGAACCATTATTAAAGAGCAAGAACAATAGAAGAGTAATCAGGAAGACAGTAGATGATGATTAAAACTTTTGAAGATCAAAGTTGGCTGGAAAACATGGAACTGGAAGAGAGTTCCACAAGTTAGAAGTGTGAGAAAAACTGTTAGTATAGAACTTACACTTACACCTAGTCAATTCATCTGTAAATTGATGAAACCTTGCTGCCAATCTAGTACCGCACTTAAATTCATAAAGTCTAGGTACTATAACGAAGAGTTCATCTAAACAATTACCATGAAAGTATTTATAGAAAAAGCACAGGGAAGCTATATTAAGTTGGTCGGAAAGTGACTGAAGCTAAGATGTCAGGTCAGGACTGATAATATTGCTGATTCTTTGGATTTTATCAAGAATCTATAAATATATAGCAGGAGCTCCAGGCCATATGGTTTTATTAAAGAAAGTAATTGAGTAAAAATAGCACAAAAATAGACTATTTCCACTGAGACATTGAAAGCTTGTTATTATAACTTAAGACATTTTTTTAATTGGTTCAAGGTTTTGAGATAAATATTCAGTGGTGACAGATATTTGTAACCTATGTTCAGACAGCCATTTTATGGAACAGAGAGAAACCCTTGGTTATAATCATTTACCATTTCTAAAAAGAACAACTCAGAACAAATTTAAAATTTTCTTTTGATAATCTATGAAAAATATATTTTTCAGTTTTCCTTTAAAATTGTTGGCATGATTTTGAAAGCTTTTTTGTAAGAATATGAGATGTTTTTTTTCTTTTTCATACAGATTGATGCAACTTTAATCCTTCAGGTTTCAAAGATGTCTGATCATGAAATCTCTCTTTTCTCTTTCTCTCTCTCTCTCTAATATATATATATATATATATATGGTAGGTATAGCTGGCCACTCGTATTCTAGGGAAGCTAGCCAATCCCTATTGCAGACACTTACTCAGGTACATTTGTGTTTATTCAACACCCACAGAGTCCACCTGTGGTTTATACTGCAACTCTGCTAGCAGACCTTAGTTACAGTTTCTGGGAAATAGTGTGTTATCTAGTGTGATCAACAATTTGAACAAGGCCAGCATGCTCAAACCCTCGGTCACGATGACTTATGACTTTGACACATATATATATATATATATATATATATATAGCATATTTGGGCAATCCCTCTTTTATACAAATTTCATTAAAAAAACGACTGACAAGTATTTTTTAACATATAATTTCTACATTATGTCCAGAAAAGAATAAAAATTATAAGAGCACAAGAAAAATTAAAAAAAAACAAACTTAACTGCAGTACCTTGACAGCTGTTTTTAATGAAACTTCTTGTGTGTGTGTGTGTGTGTGTGTGTGTGTGTGTGTGTGTGTGTAATATATAAATATATATATATATATATATAGAAGTGGACACTGGTGTCAACAACATCAGTTTGAATGAAATCTTCAGACTGTTGCTGGTCAGTGTTGACCTCAATGTCCACTTTTATATTTACATATGCTCTATTCCTGATATTGAGCACTTTCACCCATAGATATAGCATACAATAAAAGTACATATTTATCATATATACTAGCTTAAAATGTTTACTAGGTAGGGAGGAGTAGATACAATAGGCAACAATAAACTACAGAAGAACTCAAAACTGATTGCTGCATTTGAGTATTGCATTAATATTTAATCTTACCTTTTAAAAGCTCAATGATAATTCTTCTGACGTCACTTAATTTAAAGACAATTTGATGTATGTAGGTCCTTACTTTCTGTACAAGCAATTATTTTTATTTCATGGGTGACTGGTTTAGAATTTGCAATTAATTTTGATTATCCCAAATTTATTTCCAAGTTATAAAAATTGTTATCATACAAAAAAGTTGTCGCAAAAAAATCACCGAAAACAATTGCAGTAATGAAAACTTGGGAATCCCAAATTTCAGGTTTGTGGGTCTGGATTCAGCCTGGAATGTTTTTAATTTGCTAACAGAGTTGACCTAATTCCAAAATGGTATATGTTGGGCTATGCCCTCTAGGAGTAAAGTTGAAAAAGTGTGACACACTGACATTCGCATTTATTATATATATATATATATATATATATATATATATATAGCAAAGTCATCATGATTGAGAGTTTAAGCATATTGATCTTGTTCAACTAAAGATTGTATGCTCTCTCCCAGAAATTGTAGGGTTTGTCAGTATAGTTGCAATATAAACCACAGGTCAACTAAGTGTTGAAGAAACACAAATATTCCTGAGCAGGTGTCTGCAACAGGGATTAACTAGCCACCCTAGCAGACTGGTTTACTCAGAAATGAGTAACTAACCATGTTATTTATATATACAGGGTGTTTGGACTAAATTTAAGTTTTTTTTTTTTAAACAGAAAACAAAATCAACTTATTGGAAAAATAGAAAAAAGTGGCATAAAGGTTATAAAAATTAAAACTTTGGCTTGCTCTTTGCAATTCCAGGAATTTCTTGTAGTGATTGCATGTAGTTCTGAATGAGGCAAGGATTCTGCTAAACTGTTCCCTCTTGTAAGATGGTAATAGTGTTTATGGTAGGCCGCATATACATTCTGGTTGGCTTTTGCTGGTATTTTTTGTAAGGGATAAAGCTTTCAATGCTGGAAAGAATCCACTCAGAAATGAGGAAGGTTGTCCTGGAAGGTTCATTTCTGAGAGCCGAGAGAGGTGCTTCTGCAATGTAGGATCTGAAGCTGCCCCAATAAGCTGTGTTATATCAGTAGTTTGTCCTGTGAAATGGTACATCTGAGAAGGGCTTTGGTTTTGCATCAATCTTAACAGAAATAAAAGAATCATCTAAGGTACCCAGGGGAGGCAGTACCTCTATAGAACATTGGTCAGGGCATGAGTTAAAGAAAGGATCTAACAGGTTTGCATGGTGCTCAGGTGTATTGGGAAGTAGATTCTGGATCAGCTTGTAAGCTATGGAGAAATAATATTTCCTCTTCAGTTTGAGTGGCCTAGCCATTCCTTGTGGTGAATGTTGAAATTGTCAAAATGTAAATGGTAACTGTGAATGAAGAGAATGTCATTAATTTTTTTCTGTTATTCTGTCAACCATTGCAATACCATCACCCTTCCAGACTGCATTGGGTTCAGAATAGCATCACTTTGCTGGTAAACTGCTATTTGTTAATGTAAACCTTCCTCTTCAGAATGCTCCACTAGTGTCCCATCAGGTTCAGATCAAGCAAAAAAGTTGGCCATTTCATCAAATGTACTTTTGAAATTCATTTTATTAAAATATTCATTAGTTTTTCATTGACAAATGTATTGGAGCATTTTTATTTAAAAAAAAAAAAATATCTTTCTGAAAAAGTGTTTAACTTCTTGAACCATAACTCCACATGCACCTTCAAAAAAAAAAAAATCAACATATATCTGAACTGAAATCTTATTACTACCTGAAGTATTCTCAATGGGCTCCCCACTGTGTGACGAAAGACATGCCTTACCTCAGAATTCGAAATGAGCATGAACGTGTCTTACCTGCAAAGTGATGATAAAAAGAAATATGGCCGCTATTGAAGATGCAATTTATGTGTGTCTATCTCATCCAAAACAGGATGATATTTGCACACATGAAAATTTTGGCCATATTGGAATAGCATAAAAAGCAGGGTGCCAGAAGCACAAGAGAACCGAAGTCATTTGGTGGACAGCGTGCAATAGTTGGACGTATGGATTGACAGATGGACAAAGAGGAAGTTGAAGTAGGCGTGGCTGAGCTGGTGTCTGTTTCACAACTGCCAATTGTAATGGCTGAGAAAGGGAGCCACGCGATCCATTTCTTTGAGGCAACCAAAAGGAAGAAAAAATGAACTGACCTGCCAGTGAGCACCGCACCGCACTTTTTGACCCTCCTCTCATAACATTTACTTTTTCTACACACTGATAATCCAACCATACTTCACACCTTCTCAGCTTTTACTCCATCTGTAAGGCTTATCAAGAATAGGATAGCCTTTATTCATGAAAATGATTGAAAAATTAATCTGATTCTGCTGTTTATTTCATTTGATTTTTTTCTTATGGATATTTTTAAAAGAAGTTATTGGCCTCACATGGTTTGTCACTTGAATTAGAGCCTGACATCTTGTATTTGTCAACACTTCATTGCTTCCACAATGACTCACAATTCCATAGGTTGACAAAGATGGATTTTTTATACTTGCTCTCATGCTATGGGATACAGATTGGCCTGATAAAATACCAAACTTCTCCAGCTCACTCCTGTATCAGAATCATCTTATACAAATTTCTTTGCATTTAACTGCTGATATTTTTTCCAGCATTGTATTAACTTTTGCAAACTCTGAAATGATTAAACATTCCACTGTCTTTATTTTAAAGCGTCAAACTCACAATATAGCTAGTAAAATTCAGGATATTTGATGCATGTGGATTAATTGGCCAGGGTACTCAATAAGAACAGGAAGAAAAAGAACAGGGCAAAATAATAATAATAATCAAATTATATATATATATATATATATATATATATATACACACACACACACACACACACACACACAAGGTGGGGTGTTCTTAGCAGTCCTTATTAAATTGGGACTAACACGGCTTCTTTACATCAGCGCAGAATTAACATGTTCAATAAATAAACCCTTAGAATTCTAATTCTAATTTATTTTCTTCATCTTCTATGTGCCATATCCCTTCAGGACGTGAACGATCGTGGCACTCCACAACTTCCAGTCTTTATAGTGTTTACTATCTCTCCTAGTCTCTGTTCTGCCAACCATTTACACAAGCTTGTTAAGTAGGTTATTCTTTGCTTTCCTCTGTGCCTCTTGCTTTCAACAAGTTCTGTGAGTGTTAAATTTTCCATGCCTGCCTTCCTCATTATGTCCTCTTGAAATTTCAATTGTCTCTTTCTGATTCTAAGCATAGGTGTCCTTTTTTTTATTCCATTTTTTCTAAAGTATTTTACATATCAATAAAACATGTAGTGGCTCATACTTTACAATACAAAGAATGTGAATATATATATTTTAAACAGTCTATATAAGCAGTGTTTTATTAAAGAGAATAGTCAATGCTATTGGTTTTGACCTGGTATCAGTTGCTTTCCCTGCTTTTGTAACATGGCTTCTTTGTGCCTATAAATATTTTCATGGCAATTGTTCTGATGAACTTTCCTCTTTGTTACCTAAACTTTATGAATTTTTCCTTTTACAATTGAAATGGCTAGATGTTACTGTAAGTTCTATGCTAACAGTTTCTTCTCTCACCCTTCTTTCTTTGCAGTCAACTTTAACCTTTAAAAATTTAAATGTAATGTCAATCATTTTTTGCCTTCTTAATTCCTGTTATTTTATTGTTCTCTTTCCTTAATAATGTTTCTTTCTCACATATTATTTCACTCTGTAACCCCTTGTGTCTTAGTGGCTTTATTACCTTGTGTGGGGTGAAATGATTAAAAAAAATAGAATAGACAGGGAATGTCTTAAGTCTGTTAAGTTTTTCTTGGTGTTGAATAAATTGTTTGATGTTGGGCAGAAATTTATAAAGAAACCTTTTATAATTGCTATATATATATATATATATATGAAGAAAATATCTGGAAAAACAAAACATAATCGCATTTTAAGGATTTTTGTTTTGTTTTTCCAGATATTTTCTTCATTCTGTCGGATTTATATCCATTTATATTTGCTTATCATATATATATATATATATATATATATATATATATATTCACTTGCCAAGCCAAAGTATAATATATATAATGGTTTGATTTCTTGAACAAAGAATTCCACAGCTGTTGCAACCTTTTAGGCAATTTGTCAGGCCTGTATGGACATGACATTTCTCATGTCACTTGTAGAGAAGGATTTCACAGCTTGATAGTAGCCCTGGCTTTGCAAATTTTGACTTCACTCTCTTGATACTACCAGGAAAATTCTATAATCTTTGCATCTCCATATTACCTGTTTTCTCATTGGCCATATTCTAGTTTCTTAAGTAAGAAGCTCCTTGGAAGATTATGGTCTTCTATCTGGGCCATGTGGCCAACCCATCAAAGCAGTTTTTTTTTTTTTTAAGTATAGCTTCAACACTTATGGACCTGGCTGACAATAGAACCATGGTATTAGTGATTAAATTGCTCCAATGTGCTTAGTATCGTGTGGAGACAAAACTTATAGAAGTGCTTAACATGGTGCTGTATATGACCCAAGAATCAGCACCATATAGAAGAGAGAGCACTATGATGTCTTTTGAAATTGTAGCTTTTGTGTTGTTTGTGAGGTTTCTGTTTGTGTAGTTTACCAAAGGTTTGATTAGTGTTAACCAAACTATTGCTTACTTATCTGTCTTGAACAGTGTTGATAGTAGATACAAAGGAAATTATAAAAATTCCTACAGAAGTTATTAAAGGGAAGTGAGAAGAAAGGACTAAACATCAATAATGAAAAGAATGTATGATTGGCAACAAGAAAAATATCCAAAGTTGTAAAGTATAAGTTGGAAATGTAAGTATGAAAATTTAAATACCTAGGAATTGTTTTAACAGAGGATGGAAAAAGTCAAAAGAAAAAAAATATTAACAAACAGGAAAATTTTGTTTGAACCAAAGAAAAAAAAAATACTGAACTATTATATAACATTAGTTCTATATGGTAGTGAATGTTGGGCAATCTCCTCACAAATGAAGAGACTTGAAGCAACAGAAATGTGGTTCTACAGAAGGATGCTGAGAATACCATTAAAATGGTAACAAAAAGGACATTTATACTTAGAATCAGAAAAAACAGTTTCAATTTCTAGGGCCCATAATGAGGAAAAAGCTTGGAGAATTTGACACTCACAGGATATATGCAAGTCAAGAGGGACAGAAGAAAGCAAGGAATAACCGACCAAAAGATTTGTGTAAATAGTTCACAGAACAGAGATGAGGAATAATAGCAAAAAGACAGATGTTGGTAAAAGCAGAGGAAGTTGTGGTGAACCATGATCGTCTACATTTTGAAGGAACACAGCACATAGAAGAAGGGATTTTGAAGATTTGACGCTGTTTATGTAGGTGAAGTCTTGGACTACATCCATTTTAGTCAGACTCTGATTTAGATGGAATTGCATCACAAAATGGAAGAAGACTATCAGCTGGGGGGGGCTGCTTCTGTGTGAGCAACCATGGTTATGTCATCTGTGAACAGGAACTCTGTAACCATCTGCATTGTGGTCTTCATTACTAATTGAGAAAGTGGTACAGGTTATCATTTTCTGTGTGCAAATGTGTTTCTGATACTGAACCAGGTTGCTGAGAAACACAAACTGGATAAGACTGAAAACCAAGAAAGAGCTGACAGCCTTGCTTGATACTGCTTTTTATTGGAAAGTGCTTAGAGAAGTTGCTTTCATATCTAACTCCAAGGACACATGGCACAGTGGATAAAGGCGTTAGTTAGATCCAGTTCAATACCTGGCTAAGGCAGTGGAGAACTTTCAGAGGGAAATTAACAGGAGATAACTGATAACTGACATCCATTAAACATGGCAGGTGGAACTAGAACAGTCTACCCTTGTGAGCGAAATAAAGGGTTCACTTTGACATTCCAACCACCTGAAGAAGGCTGGAGTGTACAACGGCAAAAATGTTGTAATAAATATGGCGACAAAGATGAGGACAATAGTCTGAATAATGTAAATAATGTGTTGGAGTATTTTGGTACCCTGGTGTACTAGTGAGCCAGCCAAAATGAGCTGACTCATTTTATAGTTCACCAATAGAAGGGTTAACCAATCAGAAGGCTCAAAATATTCAATGCGACGTGTATAAAGGCAGCCATGTTTTTTCCTGAATATGCACTGCCAGCCTTTGATATTGAAGACTGAAGAACTATGGAACAGCTGCTGGTGGTATTTGCAATATAGTCAGATTCAGTAGAGTGTCTGACTCGTGAGTATTAATCTTTAATGTTTCATTGAACAGATTACGTACTGCACTGTATTCTATATTCATAGACTATGGTGAACATGGTCAACATAATGTACATAATACCTCATCTCAGAAAATATTGACAGATACTAATTCATGGAGTTCAATAAATGAGAAATTTTATGAGGATCCCAATTTTTTCTAGGTTATCCAGAGACTTGACTGGCTTAACATATTAAATACCTTTGTAAGGTTCCTTTGTTTCATTCACAACATTTCTCTTGTGCTTGCCTTAGAATAATGACCATATCAGTTGTGTTTCAGTTTGTTCTGAAATTTTTACCATTCAGGTATATAATCCTAAGAGATCAGGATTACTTATCTCTTTAGGATTTTGCTTATAACCAAAAGCGTAATTATACCCTGGGAATTTGAGCAGTCTAGCAAAGTTATTGCTATCATGATTGTATCTTTAAAGTCCTGAGGTTGTTTACCCAACAACTGCCAAAACATTTTTGGAGCCTTTTATATGATAAGATAAGGAAAAAATAAGAACCATTTATCAATCTAACATCTTTTACTTTTAAAATTTCATCAGAGAATGAAATATGAAGAAAAAGAAGAAAGAAATCCTGGTATTTTTACTTTCATGTTGTTTGATTTTCATCTCTTAATCATTTTTCACATGCATTCGACTCTTTTTAACTGATGTTAGTTTAATTTGTGGTCTTGCGAATTCGATATGTCCGAAGTGATGAATTAAAAGCCATTGTCAAAATGCAAAATAAATAACACAACTGCTAAATGAACAGAATTAATAAAGTTTGCAATAAAAAGAAAAAAGGGTAAAAATGAAATTGTATCAAGCAAGCAAGCAAACATTATATGCAAAACAAATTGACCGGTAAGAATGCAAAAGACTTCACAAACTATGAGTTGGTGTTTACACACAAAAAGCAAGGTCAGGCAAGCGAATGCAGTGGGTCTGCCTCGTTGATAAGGCCAGATTTGCCCCTTATCAATGAGGCAGACCCACTGCATTCGCTGGCTAAGAAAAATATCCCAACATGAATTTTGTGGACTTTTGCTTATAAAAGTGGAGGGGGAAAAGTTTTGCAGTCATTCTCTTCTTCCATGAAATCAACACCCCCCCACCACTCAATCTAAATGGATGTGCACTCATATTTACCCCCCCACCATACCCACTTTTTATGTGGCCAATCAATACAAACAAAATATATGCAAACATTTACATATTTACAGAAATATTTATTTTGTGTTTTCAAAAATTTTTTTTCTTATATTCCAAATCTTATTCTTTTTTTTCATATTTATTTACGTTTTCATTTATATATTTCAAATCCTTTTTTGTTTCCCCTTTTCTTATTTTATATATATTTTTCTCTTCTCTGACAAAAAGGGGGTAATAAAAAAAAAAATGAGGGAATTAAAATGCCAAAAAAAAAAAAAAAAAAGTGAAAATTGTTCAGTATAGCGCTCCATTTAGATCAGTAAAGAATTTATTGAATTTTGTTCTGCCAATAGGTTTAGTAAACAAATCGGCAGCATTTTCTTCCAGTAGAATATAATGCAATTTTATCATACCTTTTTGAATTTCAGTCCTCATGAAGTGGTACATTATGTCTATGTGTTTTGAATGTTGATGGTAGACTTGGTTCTTAACTAGAGTAATGGTACCTTGATTATCACAACAGATCTTTAGTTGCATTAACCATGGTGGCTAATAATTGAATAAGGAATTTTGCTTCTTGTATTGCAGCTGCCAATGCCAGGTATTCTGCTTCGCAGGTTGATAATGCCACTGTAGGTTGCTTTCTTGTTTTCCACAAAATCATTGAACTGTTTGGTGTTAATTGGAAACCGTATCCTGTAATGCTACAGTGATCTTTTGAATTTCCCCAAATCAGCATCAAAAAAACCTCTTAAAGTTTATTTGATCTATTAAACACTAAACAGCATGTTTTTGTCTCTTTCAAATAGTGTAAGACTTGTTTGGCTCTTACCAAGTGAGCCATGGTTGGATTTGTGGAATATAGCAACAGTTTTGTTACCGTGTAACTAATATCAGGATGAATGGCAGTCATAACGTATATCAGGCTGTCATCTCTCAGTATTTTCCATCTACTGGTTCAGCATTGCTCTCATCCATTAGATTGATATCAATTTCACAAGGCGTTGATCTAAGTTTACAATCTTGCATTTTAAATTTGGTTAGAATATTTTCAGTTTGATTCATTTCATTGCAGTTATTTTTAAACATAAATTTTATTCCCAGAAAGAAAGAAAGCTTTCCAAGATCAATTATTCTGAACTGTTCACTTAAATGTGTTTTTACATTAATTAATGCAGAATTGCATCTTGCATCAATTAGTATAACATAAACTCAAATAATCATAAACACTATTGTATTAGAAGTGGTTTTTGTGTAAATACAAGAATCTGCCGAGGATTAAGCAAAACCCTTCACCAATTAAATATGTATGAAGTACTTGATTCCAATTTTGTTCACTTTGCTTAAGTCCATATAAGGATTTCCTTAATCACCATACAAGTTTGTTATTGTTTTTGCTGTGAATGGAGTAGCCCTCTGGTTGTTCAATATACATTTTGCAGTCGATTGGTGCATTTAAATATGCTGTTTTTACCTCCATTTGGCGGAAAAATATTGAACAGCTAATTGCATTAGAATTCTTACCAACAATAATCGAGCTTTAGGCGAGAAAGTTTCAGGAAAATCTATACCAGGTTTTTTGGAAGTAACCTTTTGTAATGAATCTTGATTTGAACTCTTCATTAGTTTTAATAATGTAGACCCATTGACTGCAAAAACAGTTTCACCAGGTGGAAGTTATATTAATTCATACATATTCACTTTTAGAGCAGCTGTATCTTTTTCTGTGGCATCTCAACATTTTATAAAGTCATCTGAAGTAAGAGCTTCATTATAATTAAAGGCTATATTTTTCATTGAACACCAATAATCTACATTTGGATTTACTATGTCATCTAAATTCTTAACAATGTAATCTTGTAAATATTCAGGCATTTTTTGTAACCTGCTTGGATATCGTTTCTCTAGTATTTCTTCACTAGGATTATTTCCCATATTATCACTTGAATTTATTGATTGTGGAATTTCGCTTTCTTGTGTCCCCTCCCTACAAGGATTTTTTGGCTAATAGTCAGGAAGTAATGCATCATTTTCTTAACTGGAATAAAACAATCATCTGATGTAAGCTTTTTAAGTTTTCAGTAAGTCTTATACACCTGACTCTCTTGACATTCCTCATCTCAGGTATATATATTAAATAGGCAGGACTAGATTTATTGTAGCCTATGAAAATAGCTTTTTTACTTTTAGTGTCCAATTTCTATCTTGTATGTGTGCATTGTGCCCAAATATATACATATTAGCAAGGTTAGGTTTGTGATCTGTGAACATTTCAAAGGCAGTTTTTTTTTTCTTTGACTGTTGTACTGATTTCTAATATATGCAGTGGTCATAATATGATTATTATAATAATAATAGTATGACTACAAAATCATTGGTAGCTTTGATTCTATTAATAGACATCTACACAATTTGAATAAAAATGCCAACATCTAGCTGTACCATTTTGATGTGGAGAATTTGTTTAATTTTATTAATAACTAGCAGTAGAGCCCGGCGTTGCCCGGGGATGTAACAGTAAGAGATAGATCAAGTATCAACCATCATAAAGACTGAAAAATAAAATTGACAAAGATTATTGTTTAAGGTTGACGGATACACATGTCTTAATTATTTTTTTTTTTTTTACGAATTGGTCAAACCCAAACTCAATCCGATCCCACACACACACACAAACAACCTGGGTTTATAATAAGTATAACTCGATATGAGTTGTCCCCCTTTCATTCTCACGATGCCTCTTAATCATGTTTTCAAATTGATTTCATCCAAAAACAATTGTGTTTTTCCAATTTTTGGCACTGTCAGAACCATCACAAGGTAATTTTACGTAGTCCTGTGAAGTTTTGTTGAAATCGGTTGAAAAATGTAGGAAATCCGATACAATATATAAACGTACACACACACACACACAACCAACCTGGGTTTTATAATAAGTATGATTAAATGATTTTCAAAGTTTTTCCAAGTGAGTTTTGTGCTGTTATCCCTTCTTTGGCTGACATCGCTCCATATGGCTCTATAAAATGCCTAATATTTCTTTGTAGCAAGATATATATTGCCTTTTTGTTTCAGAAAATATAACATAATTACACCAGAATAGTTGTCCATGAAATAAAGTGTTTATTTAAAGCCATTCAAAGATCTTGGTTCAATTGGGCAAGATTGCAATGAACAAGGTCTAGTATTTTAGTGCTCTTTTGTCGGGTAACCTGTTTTTATATGGTACCATTTTGCTTTGAATACATGCTTCACAGTTTGAATCTGATTTATCAGCAATTTTCATGCCTTCCACAACTTCTTATAGCTGTATAATGTCTTTCAGATTACAATGTCCAAGAATGGGATGCCATTATTTTAGGTTGCACATAACAGTTTTGGAGGTTACTGTAGTATTTGAGTAGTATAGGCGTCCATTTCTATTTATGTCGAATTAAATTCGATTTACCATTATGGTAGATAAGTTCTGAGTAATTACGATCGAATTTTAGAAAAGCTCCTTTTTTTAGTAGATATTTTGTTTGAATGTAGGGATGTATAGAGGATTCGTTAAAATGCAGTCTCGCATATTTCTATCTGCATTTGTTATAGTGATTTGAGCATCGCCACTTTTTAAAGCAATTTTACTGTTACGACTACCATCTGCCAGTTTGATATGATGATTTTTTTTTTTTTTTTGATTAAAATCATTATCGAAAGTAAGAAATTTAGATTCATCAGTACTCACATGCTTAGTAGCACCACAATCGACAAGTAAGCTGTTTTTGTTGGAAAAGGTAGATAGTCCAACTGAAAACATAAATGAATGTTCAATATCTGAAACATGTTCCACATTTTTTATGAAATGAGTTTGCTTCTTGTTTCTGCATTCAGTACTCTTATGTCCCAGTTTGCGACAAGCATGACAGATAATATTTTTGTTTGGGGGATTGGAACTATAGCACTTTGAGGGGGGGATTATTTGCTGGGTAATTTTACAATTTATATTTATATTATTTTTCAAATTACTTAAAGCAAATAGTTGACAGTACCTACAAAAATAGCTATTTCATTTCTTTGATTTAGTAAATTTTTATTTTTCAGAAACTTAATGTATAATTTTTCATATATGCACAAAGGACATGGTCATTTAATGACCTACAAGCTCTAGCTTTTCTTATTAATTTCCATTTTACTGTTGGTGTTCTATTGGTTTCTTTTAAGTACCAGAAATATTTAGACAGGGATGTTTAATTTTGGTATTCATTATTATTAAAGGACCTTTGATGTTGGCTCCACCTTTTGAATTCATTTTGTGTGCGTATAACATAGAATTTAACTATGTCTGGGTCTTTAATAGATGAAATATTGCATTGATAAATTATTGATTCAATACAGCATTTATTATTAAGAGGACAGTTTTGAGGATTTCTACACTTATATAATTTTTCATGTAATGAAAGGAAAAGTTGAAATTATTCTGCTCATGAATCAATAATTGTGTGAAGTGTACTCTCTACACCATGTTGTGTCTCTTGCATGGAGTGCTAACCTTTTATGTCCTGTTGCAATGTTGACCCAAAGTGAAAGAGAATTAGGCTCTCATGTCTAAAACATGCACAGCCAAATACTGAAATGAAGTTACGCTGAAAAGATTTTTCAGGCTGCATTAGGGCAGGTCAGTTTTGGAAAGGTTGTATTGCATTCAATTTCAAAGTTGAGGGTTGGCATAATAAATAATGACACAAAATATTTTTTTCAAAATTGTTGCTATTTTTTGAGGAAACGATCTTAAATATTAAGTTTGTTAAAAATTGGAGAGTTGGAATTTAAATCTACTGGCCTTATAATATTTATAATTAAAATATATGCAGTTATTTGGTTTGAAATTAAAAAGGATAATACATTCTATAACCAACAACTGTATATCTTCAACATGATCCACAAAATAAAGCAACTGTCGACAGATATACAAAAGTAATTATTTATCAATTTGTATTCATTAGAAACACAGTTCCTTAAGAGACATGTGAATTTTTATTAGAAAAAAAGAAAAAGCCAATGCTCAATAATATCAACTAGGAACACTGCCACAATGTGCTGACCATGTTTGGAAGATAAAACATCTCTATAATTCTAGATACATATATAAAACAATCTATATATTCAGTTAAAAGTAAAAATAAAATCATCCTTGATAATGGCTAAAAGTATAGCCAAAAGCACTCAGACATACAAAACATTTGGACAATTTCTATATAGTTTACATCCAGAAAAAAAGAAAATTATTTTAAATATTTAAATATTAAGTTTACATTCAAAATTGGAACATTGTAATTTAATTCCACTAGACTTATAATATTTATAATTAAAATATATGCAGTTATTTGGTTTGAAATTAAAAAGGATAATACATTCCATATCCAACAACTGTATATCTTCAACATGATCCTGATTCTAGATACATATATAAAACAATCTATGCATTCAGTTAAAAGTAAAAATGAAATCATCCTTGATAATGGCTAAAAGTATAGCCAAAAGCACTTGGACATACAAAACCTTTGGACAATTTCTACATAATTTATGTCGATAAAAGAAGAAAATTATAAGAACACAAGAAAAATTAAATAAAAATTCATTTTAATTTTTTATTTTTAAATCGGTATCACACCAAGCAAGACAGTACAGCCACTAAGGTGCAAGGGGTTACAGGGTGTGGAGGAATTAGTTACAGAAGCATTAGTAATGAGTAGATAGTGTTATATGATGAGAAACACAGAGCTTTAACAAATAACAAAACCATATCACTTGAACATTTTTAACAACAACAATGCCTAGGACATTTCACGAGAAGAGAAAATAATAATATAATCAAGCTGGTAACTTTACACATTACCTAAAACAAAGAAAGAGCGCTAAAATTTAGTAGCCTTGAGGAATATGATTTCCTGAAAAACTTTAAGAAAAAGATTTTATAAATTTTCAGCTGACAGTAACGCTGTTTGTTTAATAAATACTGAATGTTTTCTGTATAAAAACAACTATTTTCACTATTATCACACAGTATGCTTTGATTTTGACTTTTTAGGTTTTTGATTTTTCTATATTTCCAATAATCCTTTATTATTCTTGATTCTGACATATCTTTGACACTGATAGAAAAATATGCAATTTTGTCATGAGAAAGGCCCGAGTACTTGGCCTTCCATTTTCAATTGACTTGAAATGGAACAACTACATTGAATCAATAATTGCAAGGAAAGTTGGGTCATGGTGTTGTGCCAGGTTTTTCTTATCAGAGTCCATCTTACACATTTACAAATCTACCATTCATTCATGCACTGAATACTGCTGCCATATCTGGTCAGGTGCTCCTGCTATTCATCTTGAGGTTCTTGACAAAATCCAAAGAAGGACCTGTAATGTAATTGATCCTGACTTGGAATATCAGCTTCAGTCACTTTCTCACTGATGTGATGTGGCTTCCCTCTGTCTTTTCTACAAATGGCTACTGTTCTGACAAGCTTTTTTCTGACTATGTGAATTTAAGTCAGTCCCACCCTTTTACTGTTGAAATAGTTATGTAACCGCCACTTCTACTCCATCAGTTTTTCTCACACTTCCTAGCTGTGAAACTCCCTTCCATTTCCTTGCTTCCCTGATAACTACAATCTTCAAAAATTTAAATGTAACATCAGTTGCCATTTTCTATCTTCTTGAACCCCATTCATCTTTTATCCTTTTCGCAACCCCACCCTATACCCAGTCTTTTCTCTTAGTTTCACCTCTTGTGTACTCCTGGCATTCCCACCTTGCTTGGGGTGAAATGATTAAAAGAATAAAGGTTAATCTGATACGAGGCTACAATAATTGTGTACCAAGTGACTGACTCCTCTTTTATTTTTTTTTAGGAATTAGATGATCAGGGTCTCTGCAATTTCCTGACCTTTAACTATCCCTCTTTGTCTCCGTTGTCCTTATTCTGCTAGCCATTGATACAAACTCATCATGTTGCCCTTTTGCCCTGTTTCATGCCTTCATTATATTGTGCGTGTTAAATTCTTCAAAAATTGTCTCTCAGAAATTTCAGCTGTTCCTGTTACCAGCATTTTATTTTTGTAGTTCATATTCTTCTCAAAGACATATTCAGTTTGTGGTATTCTTAGCATTAGTAGAATCATATCTCCATTACTTTGAGACTGACACTATTTACATTTTTCAGACTATTGCCCTCGTCTTTATTGTCATATTAATGTTTCGGTTGTTGTATGCTCTGGCCTTCTTCAGGTGATATGTGTTGGAATTTCAAACCAACCCATTTCGTCCACGTGGGTAGATTTTTCTAGTTTCATGTGTTATACCTTTCCTGAATGTCTCAGCTTCAGTTAATTCCATTTAGTAACTGAACCCTCCAAGTTTTATGTTTACCTCTGCTGTGGCTAGGTATTGAACTCAAAACTCTTTTGGGTCAGGTCATTTTTGGATTACTTCAATCAACACTTTTATCCAGAGCAGAGGTGAACAAAAACTTGGAGAGTTGAGTTACTAAAGGGAATTAACTGAAAATGAGATATCCAGAAAAGGTATGGCATGTGGAATTAGAACAATCTACCCGTGAGTAAATAAAGTAAATAAGTTCAAAATTCCAATCACTTGAAGGATGCTGGAGTATACAATGGCCAAAATGTTGTGAATATGACAAAGAAGAGGACAACTGTTTGAAAAATGTAAATAGTTACAATACCTTATCTCAGAAATATAGACAGATGTTGACACTAATGAATCGGCTCCTGAGATAAATTTTTTTTTTTTTTTTTACAGTAGTGCTCCTGTAGGCACCCATTCCTTATTGAGAGAATCCTATTTTAACCAAAATTGCTGTATCAATAATTGTTCCTGTTGACCTCCTCTCTGGATAGTCTTTATTTGATTTGGAATATTATAAATCTATTTGTGCAAATTACCAAGACAATATTTGATTATCATTAGCTTCCGATTGAATCCATTTTGCATAACTTTTCATCCAGGAAATCAATCCATTTTCTTACTCATTTCTTCCATGTTTGGAGTCTGCCAACAATCGAAATATGTTCTCTTGGCTTTTAAAATCTGCTACAACCAGACTGACAATTTCCTGCTTCATCACATTTCTTTTTACGCCCTTTATTTGCTATTATTGTTGTTTTTTTTTGTTGTTATTTACAAAGCTAGGGATTGAGAGGCAAGTGTATAGGGTAGTATTTTTTTAATCATTTCACCCCAAGCAAGATGGGAATGCCACTAGTATGCAGGGGGTTACAGAGAGTGAAAGTGAGAGAAAAAACTTGGAAAAGAAAAAAAGTTGAACAGGATTCAAGAAGATAGAAGATGGCAATTGAAGTTGTATTTAATTTTTAAAGATTATAGTTATCAGGGAAGTAAGTAAACAAAGTATTTACACAGGTGGGAAGTGAGGGAAAAACTGTTGGCATAGAAGGGGGTGGTTAGATTTAGCTATTTCAACAGTAAACGGCTAAGACCTACATGCCAATCTAGTAGCATGCTTAAATTCATGGAGTCAGGGCACTCGGAAGAAAAGCTTATCTGACTAGTAGCCATGAAATATTTGTAGAAAAGATAGAGGGAAGCCACATCACATGAGAAAATGACTGAAGTCGAGATGCTGGGTCATGATGGTTTACATAACAGATCCTTCTTTGGATTTTGTCAAGAACCTCAGGATGAATAGTGGGAGCACCAGACGAGATATGACAGCCGTATTCAATTCAGGGTTGAGATCATAAAATTTCCAATTTAATGAATAAAATGTACAGACTGTGAGAAATTTAGATAATTTTACATAATAAAATAAGTGAAACATTTAAAAATTATCAAAAATTCATGGGCATTTTGTTTGTCTATATTTCTTTTTTTTACAGTGAGATTCACCCTGTCCAAGGCTTGGGATCCACTCAAGGTAGAAGGTTGCAGAGTAAGCAGCACAGTTTATACTGATAGGTGGGGAAGGTAACATATATATATATATATATATATATATATATATATACACACACACACACACAAGTGATAGAAATTTTGGGGGATTTGAATAATTGTTTATAGTAATTCATCAAGTCTAGAAGAATCCTCAACAAAATGCAGAAAGCACTGGATAACTGTTTTGTCCTATTTGGGACTCATCAGCAGTGCACATCCACTACCAAGTATTGAACCCAGAGCGTTACCATACAATGCAAGCATCATACCACTGGACCAACAGGCCTCAGTGACAAAGAAGAACTTTTTATAAATAAAGAAAAGAACGTTGGGAGGGGAATTCTTCAATTCCAGACGTCAGTAAACGCAGAGAGAAAATGAACCATATGCAGACACAGAACAACAGAAGATGACATGAGAATATATAATACAAAGATTTTATTTATAGAATATACAAAGTGTGAAAGTAAGAAAAAGAAAACTAAATGATACAAGGGATGAGGAGATAAGTTACCAATTAAACAGATACTAATGCAGCGAAATACATATGAATTCAGAGATAGCAGATTATAAGATATAGAAAAACATGCAGAAACTTATATAAGGTTGGAATTGACGTCGATTGACTATTATCAGGGTACAGTTTGATCGAAAGGATATTCATACACTTCTCTGAAAGTAAAGGATGGAATTGTCAATGTTCTAATATGAGTTTTTGACTGGTGACGTCCAATCCGTGTTGATGGCGAGGAGAACACACAGGAAAATCACGGGAGTGTAGCCGACTTGGGTTGAGGATGTTGTTCTAGATTCTCTCGTTGGTCCTATGGTTTTTGGTGGCATCTAATTCTTCTGGCATCAAACAATGAAGACTGGTTTTGGTGACGTCTGACTCCTCCGATAGCCAGCAACTATGTGAGATCGTTGTTAGCTCAACTTGTGTGAAACGAAAACTGCTATATGTTGAGTCAAGTGTTGCCCCCCCCCCCAAGGTATGCGTCATTCATGGACCCTGTTAATGTCATTCGCACTTATCTGTCAAACAGTGTCTGTTTGGCCTATGACTATGGAACTTGTTAATATCATTTGCACCTATCTGTCAAACAGCGTTTGTTTGGCCTACGCATCAGAGACCAGGTAGGAAATGAGGGGAGGAAGGGAAGGTTCTTTTCTGAGAACTGGCCCTGACTCATTTGGGTATAAAAAAGAAAATACATATCCCACAATCTGCATATTCAAGAAATAAAGAATTTATTAAGATTCATGTTTCATCGCAAATATAAAAGTACTGAAAATATACTTATAAAATCTGAGGTGAGGGTACAAATATGGGGTTAACGTAACAAAATTATATATATATATATATATATATATATATACATACATACACACACACACACACACACACATCCTGGGTGTAAAAGCAAAATTGTACAAAACTGTAACAGCATAATTGCCCTTCCCACAAAATTTCAATATTTAAAAAAACCACTGACTAATTGAGTTTTTTCCCCCAGGTTTTCAGACAAGACATTTAGCCATCTTGACACCATTTTTTCATAAGAATCACTGAAAAACCCCTTGAGTTATTCAGCTAAAAGGGGAACATGTTAAAATTGTTTTGTCAGACCTACTGTCTTCCCAACTGAGCAATGGTGAGAGGAAAAAGATCATTCAGGCCTTCAGTAAGGGTACCAATATTCATACTCTGGCTTCCATCTTCAAAGTCCATCAAGAGATTAGTGAATATGTTTAAAAAAGTGGGAACAATAGAGAGGAAAACTGGTTCAGGAGGTCAAAACAGGATGAGGGATCATCATTTCAACTTAGAAAGAGATCAATTAGAAATCCATAAATCCATAAGAGAGGAGTTTCAGCTATGACAGTGCAAAGAGCAGTGAAAAAAAGACTTGAAAATGAAATCATATATGAAACCTATGATGCACCCTGTTAGTCCAGGACAGAAAGTTAGGTTAGAGAGGGTGAAGATCAACTTGGATAAGTTGGAAAATGATCCTGGGATAATATATATATATATATATATATATATATAAACTTAATTTCAATCATTCATGAGCTTCTGATCCTTAGCTATGATTAATTAATGATGAATATGTCATTTTCTTCTTTTAAGCCTCGAGAGTTATAAATTCTTACTGATTAAAGTAGAGTCCAATAGTGTTATATAAACCTCAGAGAATTTCAGTAAGATATCTTTATAAGATACAATGGTTTCAAGCTGACTCTAGCAAATGGAAAATTTTGCTTTTATAAGATTTGGACAGTTTTGATGTTACACCTGGTATGTGTATATGTTTGTGTGTATACATACACATACACACATATATATTTCAAATTATAGGTGCAATTATAATTTATAAATTCATGAATCATTCATACAATAAAACAAATAGAGAGGTTAATGATTTAAATGGTGAGAATACAATAAAACAAACCTCTCTATTTGTTTTATTGTATGAATGATTCATGAATTTATATATTATATATATATATATATAGTGAAACGTTGGTTCTCAGACGTCTCACATGTCGAAGAAATCAGTTTTTGAACAGAAAATTCGAGATAAAAATGCGTTGGTTATCAAACAAAATTTAATTTCTTGAACAACATAGCCAAACCGAGTTAACATGAACAGAATAATTTCTGAGTTGACCACTGTGTTGTATACATTTGTGTGTTGTGCAGTGCTTTTCTTTTTCAATTTTATTGTACTGAGACTTTTTTCTCTACATTTATTCCTATTGGAAAAATAGTTTCGGTTTACAAACATTTTGGGTTATGAACAGCCTTCAGGAATGAATTAAAGGTCCACTCATATGTGTGTGTGCGTGTGTGTAAATATATAGAAAATAGGAAAGAACTTGTTAGGTAAATAATCCAAAGTTTAGTATTTTTGTTATTATTTTTAAAAAACAGTGCTTGATACAAAAGTAGAGCCTAAATATAATTATTTAAAAATATGATTCCATCGCTACATAAGAGTTCTCATGTTTCAAAACAAGAGCAGAAAACTTGCTCTTGTTTTGAAACATGAGAACTGTCATGTACCGTTGGAATCATATTTTTAAATAAATAAATATATATATATATATATATATATATATATATATATATATTTATTTCTTAAAACCGGGAACATTTTACTAATCAAAAAGTCAGATACAAAAGTATCGTCTCAATTAAAAATAGAAATTTTAAGGTACCTTTTGTCTGACGCTTCGTCAGAAGAAAAATTAAAGGAATTAAGAAAAACTATTGAAAGGAAACAAATCTTCTTATAATAGAATTAAGAGAGACAAGGAGAAAGGAAGGAAAAAAAATGTTAAAGTTGCCCTGAAAAGACAAAAAAGTGTCAGTTTGTTTCAGCTCCCTCTGCCTACACAGATTTGGATGAGACATGTTGATAACAACCACCTCCAAGATGTCAAGATGGAGTTTTCCCCAAGCCCTGCACAGCACAGAAAAGAACTCTGCTGAATAATTCGACCCACAAGTGACAGAACTCAATATATGCTCTCTGATAGTAGACTCACGTGTCTTTGATTGCCTGGATGCTGATGGAGCATGTCTGCGTATAAAGCCAGACATGTGCTGCACAATTTGCATCTCCAGCCATTGGATAAGTCTTACTCTCATAGTTGGCTTCACACCAACACTTAAAATGATAAATAACACTACTTTATTGATTGGTGGGTAAAATATCTTTACAGACAGATGCAAAAGCATTCCTAATAGCAAAAACGTTCCATATTACTACAGAATTGAAGCAGCACATGATTATGAGAACCACTCCAAGGTAATCTCATGTAGACATGACATTTAGGTGGACCTAATGTTTTCATTTCCTTAAGCTTAGAAATTTTAAGTCTAATGTTTGTTTTCATGATACCTTCTGGATAGCCATTGATAAGAAAGATATTGGTAATTTTCCTTAGTTCGGCGTCAAATTTGCACTCTGAATACATCATCAATAAATGATGAGCAAGTGTTTTGACAACATTAATTTTCCTATGCTCAGGAGCAAAAGAGTCCTAACAGAGATACAAACTAGTAAAACTGGGCTTCCTATATACGGTGGTGAGGAAAGAAGTGGGAGTTCTTCCAACCAGCATGTCCCAGGAAAGATAATATTATTACTCTCCACCTCCATCGTAAATTGTAAAGAGGGATGAAAACTATTTAGACGTCGAAGAAACCAGTCTGCCTCATTATGCGATGAAAAAAATGTGAAAGTGTCATCAACATAATAGAAATAGCCGTATGGTTTAGGGTCCTTATCAAATAGTTGCTTTTCATGAAACCCTACAAAAATGTACGTCATGAGATTATATATATATATATATATATATATATATATATACATATAGGGTGCGATAGATAAATTGTCTAAATTACACCAAAATAAGAATAACACTGACGTCTCATTTTAACGCATATATTTACCAAAATTACACAAAAAATATCTTGAAATACTAAAGAGTAAATTTATTCAAATAAAAAATCGTCATTGGCTTCAACCACGACCTCCAGATGACTTTGGAATCTCTTGCAACTCTTCTAGACAGTTTCCTTGTTGAAGTTGGTGAATAATCCTTGCCTTCCAGTCATCTTCACTGTTACAAAGAGTTTTGATGGATTCTTGCTCAATTGTGCCCTACACATAATAGTCAAGGGGTTCTAGTCTGGGGAGTTAGGTGGCCAGATTTAAGGGGTTATATAGTTGCAGAAATTGTCTGACAGCCATGACTGGGTTCTCTTGGTTGGCATGGTGCAGAGTCCTGTTGCCAGACATAGGGTCTTCCAGCAGCCACCATCTTGATTCAGGGCAGCACTACCTCCTCTAGGCACTAGATGTAGGCCTCCATGTTGAGTCAGAGGCTCTGTGGGAAGATGAATGGAGACAACTGACCCTACTATACTGTGCAGTTGACAAAATCAAAAACAAACAGCATACATCTTCAAAATTAAAAATATAAAATGACAACAATTTAACCATCACACCCTGTTTTATATATGTATAACCATTATGCTTTTCTAAGTAGGATCAGAGTGAAGTATCTGCTCAAACCTTCTGAACTGGAATCATAATTTCTGGCCCAGAAATGTACAGGATAACATGAAGTTGAAAGGAATTAAAAAAAATTTTTGTTAGTGTTACAATTCTTTCTTCAGTAGTGTTACTATTTTAGTTGGGGAGAAAGACATATAGCTGGATGCTGTATTATATATATATATATATATATATATATATTATAAATTAATTGATTTAAAATATGTTTTTTTTTCACTACACAGTTCTAACCATGTTTCAAAAATGGAAGCTGAAAGCTTTGAATTTAATTTTGTAATTAAATTAAAGACATTAGTTCCATTTCATCCTCAAGCAAATATTGGAGTAACTTTTAAAATTACTGGGTTTTAAAGACACAGCAAAAATCATAATTCATGTTTCCAAAGAAATGATACAAAGAAATCTATGTCAGACCAGACTAGAAAATACATCGTGTTCATTATCCTACCAAAAAATGCAGCTAATAACTGATACATCAAAATACAGAGATAATGAACACGCAAACACCCCTTGTCTGGTTGAATGGATTTCTCTGTATCCTTGGAAACATGAATTATGATTTTTGCTGTCTTTAAAACCTAGTAATTTTAAAAGTTACTCCAAAATTCACTTGAGGATGAAATGGAACTAATGTCTTTAATTTAATTACAAAATTAAATTCGAAGCTTTTAGCTTCCATTTTTGAAACATGGTTAGAACTGTGTAGCAAAAAAAAAACCCTATATTTTAAATCAATTAATTTATAATATTAATGCTCTGTAAATTTATATTGAGCACTATTTTGTAAAAATAAAAATATCTATAAGAACACCGGATTATATATCTTACTGTTCTTTCTTTATATATATATATATATATATATATATATATTTTTTTTTTCATTAATTTCAAACACTGTCACATTTTATGAAAAAAAGAAAAGAAACATTTTCTCCAAATTATTTTTTTAAAGTGATATTATATACAAACTTTCCCATATTTAAATTTCTAGTTTTAACCACCAAAATGTAATTAGAATATTTTTCATGTTCTATAAGACTCAATTTTCTGTCCACTTAAGTCTCTATTTAATATTTCTTTGTAGTATCAAAAATATGCTTGAAATGCTATTTCCATGTCAGGGTCATATTTCAATTCTGTCATGGAATTTGCTCTGCTATCTGGAGTAAAGGAGATTGTTATTGATCCAGACATTTTATTTAACATTAAGAATTAGTTTTGTTCACTGTTTTAAGTTCCACCATTTTTTTTTTTTTTTTTTTTTTTTTAAAGTAATTTGTTTACTTCCACCATTTTAAATCCTATGGTGAAGAAGAAAACCGAGTCTTATCTCGGAAGAGAATTCATGTTCTTTGTGCAATCTGTCAAAAAAGAAAGAATTAAAGTTAGGGTGACTTTAATAGGCTTCAAAATATGGTAATTATTTCTGCTTCTCTACCAGTCTTGACTGATTACAACTTTTTTTTTTTTTTTACCTCAATAAAGAATGCTATTTTGGACCATAGGATTGTTTTAGCTCATAGTAGGTGTTGCAAGTTGACCCTTTTGATTCATATGTCCAGTATTTTCTGACATTAGACTCACAAGATTTATTTTTGACTCTTGGAATTAACTCACGAGATTTATTTTTGACTCTTGGAATTAACTCACGAGATTTATTTTTTTGAGAATTTATTTAGATTTTTTTTGACTCTTGGAATTTGAATTTATTTTTGACTCTTGGAATTAACTCACTAGATTTATTTTTGACTCTTGGAATTAACTCACGAGATTTATTTTTGACTCTTGGAATTAACTCACGAGATTTATTTTTGACTCTTGGAATTAACTCACGAGATTTATTTTTGACTCTTGGAATTAACTCACGAGATTTATTTTTGACTCTTGGAATTAACTCACGAGATTTATTTTTGACTCTTGGAATTTCGAGATTTATTTTTGACTCTTGGAATTTAGATTTATTTTTGACTCTTGGAATTAACTCGAGATTTATTTTTGACTCTTGGAATTTCCATTTATTTTTTTCAGCAACATTAACTCACTAGATTTATTTTTGACTCTTGGAATTACGACCGAAGACTCATTTTTTGAATCTGAACCTTTGGATATGTCTAAGAAAGACATTTAGCTGGATATGTACATTTCAGGAAGCAGTAAAGATTAACCCTGAAGTCACTAGTGCTCTGTCTTATCAAAGATCAGTAATAGATGAGTTATTTCACTGTGTTAGGTTTGTTGCTTTTACATGTCAATCATTAGTTTGTTATTGTATATCAATCATTTTTTTTTTTTTTTTTAATATGTAGAAGAATTGGGAGAAGAGGATATGAAAGAAGAAAGATAGGAGGTAAGAAAGAAAAATAAAATAAAGAAAGGAGGTACAGATTAATTTGGAATTCATTAAACATCTCACTTGACAAGCCTTCTTTCAGATAAACAATATGGCTTTTGTTCCTCTTGGTCTGTGATTTTTCAATCGCCATGCTGTGGCACACCAGTGTACCATGAAATATCGTCATGGCATACCCATATATATATATATATATATGTATGTATATGTGTCTGTGGAAGTAGTAACGGTACAGCGTTTGTATTTGAATAAATATTAAAACTTTTTTAAAAAATCCTTTTCACTATTTTTCAATTATGCTATTTTAAATACTTTTTTTTTTAGTATTCATTTTTTTAAAAAAAGTGTTTTCCCCCATTGAGCACAGAAAACTATGATTGGATTTGAAGTCCCTTCATAAATGTTCTTTCTAATATTGGACTTCTGTTATGTGAAGAAGATGAATTAGCCACCATTTCTAGTGATTGAGGGCTCAAAATTTGATGGTACCCATTGATACATTTTGGATTTGAATACAAAATATCCGGGTAATTTACTTTTTAAGCCCTGTGCTAAATATGCAATAAAAATTTGCCAAATAGTTATATTTAGCTGTAAATTTACATGCTTAATTCGAAAATAACAAAGAAATTTTGATAAAATCTACTGGTTAGAAGTTATCAACAATAAAAGTTTGGACTCATTTGCGTTACGGCATAGCGGCCAATCTAGGGTTGTTTGCATACATTCACTGCTGATTAGATTTGTGTGTAAGATTACATTGTTAATGGCCTTTTTACGGTTCTTACTTGATTCAATTACTGCGCAACTGAGGACTCATTGCATGTGCAATAATCAAGACTGTTCCGCAGCAAATATATACAAACAATGCCAGTAATGGCTGCCACAATGTAAATGAGTTTGAACTTCTATTGTTGATAAGTCCAAAATGGTAGATTTTACCAAAATTTCTTTATTTTCAAATTAAGTATATACATTTACACCTAAATATAACTATTTGGCAAATTTTTATTACATATTTAGTATGGGGCTTAAAAAGCAAATTACCCAAATATCCTACATTAGCTAAAAAGGCTTTATCAGTTTTATTGCAATTTTCTACTTGTTTAACTGAAGTGAATTGATTATATTGAATCAATTGTTGAGGAATGTTGTTTCACTGTGTCATGCTAGACAATTTTTCTTACCAGAATCTATCTTGTATATTTATAAATTAACCCTTCATCTATGTTTTGAATATTTCTGCCATATTTGGTCCAGGGCTTCTGTAATATATATATATCTAGATTCTCGACAAAAGAATGGGCCTGTAATGTTAATGTGGCTTCCCTCTGTCTTTTCTATAAATATTTTCATGGCAATTGTTCTAATGCGCTCTCCTCTTTGGTACTTTGATCTCATGAATTTAACACTTTCACTGCTACTCATTTGCGCAGTGCTACCCACATCCGGCCAGCCATTTTTAAAGAAAATGCCAAATTTCAACCTACATATTTTATTACACAGAAAACTGGCACCAGTGTGTTTTCCAGCCTTCCATTTTCATGGATATACCTGGGAATGACTTACCAGATTAGTAATGGGTATACACATGATATCTTTTGAAGCATTGTCCTTTGTGATTTCACGATAGATGGCGCAATGGGACACTCATACCAGCGGTATGCAAAAAACGTAGGTTTCCGTACTTAGCCAGCTGGAGCAAGATAAGAAAAACGAAGATCTCCGTAGTTAGCAGCGGAAGTGTTAAGTGTATGACTAGATTGGTAACCAGGTCTCATCATTTTACTCTTGGAAAAGCTAAATGTAACTAAGTTCTGTTCTAATATTTTAATTTCTTGTACTTCTCACCTGTGGAACTCACTTCCGGCTTCTTGCTTCCTGTAATTTATGATCTTCAAAAAATTAAATGCAACACTATTTTCAGTCTTCCTGAATTTTGTTCTTTTATTGTCCTTTCTCTTCACTAAAGCTGTCCTGGGTACGATGATAAACTACATCTAGCAGCAAGGCATCTGATTGGGAGGTTTTGAGGAGCATGGAACCACCTCTTAATTGCTGTTGTTTCCAGGTCCACCTTGACCTGTGGTAGTAGCACTTGTTAGGGTTCCAACTATGGGCAAGCAGTTAACCCCCAAACTGGGGTGAAAACATGAAATGATAAACATCTTCATAGTAAAAAAAAATTACCAGTAATACATTTAAATTACTAACTTACTTTGGGAGATGCCGGTCGCTCTGTCTGTACTGGTTTCAGATTGATTGGCTTAACAGCATCTTCATGAACATCCACATTGTTCTGTATGAGAACAAACAATATTTACACGTCGTAACATATACCTTTCAACAGAAAACCCTTACTAAGAAAAGCTAACTTGACCTGAACCTTGAGGACTGAAAAAAGTAAGTGATTTTTTTTTTTTAGAATAAAAAAAATAAAAATACCAAACAAATGCAAGGTTATTAGAAGAGTCAGTGGGACATTATGATCAAACCACAAAAGCTTCATCATAAAGAAACCTAAGAGTTAAAAGTTAAGGTTTCAGATATTTGCAACTTTTAAGGATTTTTAAATTATGTTTTCAGGCAGTATAGTAAAGCTTTCTTGAGAGACATTTAACCCGAAGTTAAAAATTCAAAATAGGCTTATTTACATGAAAATAAAAAAATTAGATAACTTTTATAACCTGCTTAACATTAAAATAATCTAATTCAGTTGTTTTTGTTTAGATTTTACAAGAATTAAAAGTTACCATAGCTTAATTAAAAAAAAAAAAAAAAAAAAAAAAAAAAAAAAAAGGTTCATTTTTGCAATAAACATGTTAAAGAAAATGAAAAAGCTAAATATATAGAAATGCCTAGAATTTATAATAACTGGCAATAAATATTTTAGAGAAAGGGAAGAGACAAAAAAAATCAGCTAAAAAAAAAAAAAAAATAAAAATAAAATAAAATAAAATTACCAGCAATGCATTTTTCGAAAAAACAAAAAATTACTAATGCTCCTAAGAAAACTAAATTTCTGCATTAAATGACCCATAAGGAGTTGATATGCCACTAAAACAAGCAAAATATGCTCAGTAACGTCTTCTCATTCTCTTCCAAACTGGTGTCTTAGTGGCATTATCACCTTACTTGGGAATGGAATAATTGAAAAAAAAAAAAAGATGAAAAATATGTAAACATATATAGAGAGAAGGAAAATGGTTGCAGATGAAAAAAAAGAAAGAGATTTTTCTGGTTGGACATCAAGAGACAACGAGGGAAAGATTGAAAGACACGGATGGATAAAAGATGTAAATAATTGTGATGCATGAATGTTCTTTATGGAAAGAGAGAGGGAGCAAAAGAATAGTAAAAGAGAACATGCATTTGTGCATATGCTTTTTTTTGACATATGAAACTAATGCATGTTTGTATAACATCTCGATAAAAATAACCAAGAACTGATGATTGGAATGGATAAGGGTGAGAATGAGTAGATATGGGTTAGGAATGAGGTGAGATAAGAGATAATTTTAGTTGCAAACATGTTTAACTATTTATCAGAGTAAAGGTATAAATAAGTGTTTAATAAAAATATTAAAAAAAAAAAAAAAAAAATCAAAGTTGAAATAAATATTTATAGTAATAGAATAAATATTTGTTTTATATTATTTCAGATGAATTTAAATGATATTAAATAAAATATATTTAAAATTTTGATGTCCAGGGTAAAAAGGCCAACCTTGTATAAAAGGTTAATTTTATTGACAGAATCTTTGTATTATTAGTAAGATTAGAAAAATCTGATAACAAAAGTGATTCTTTGTGTACTTACAAAAGTTGATATGAAAAATTGTTTACTTTTAAAAAAAACAAAAAAAAACAATTTATATTAGAAAATGTTCAGTGAAAAAATATCTTTCCACTAAGAAAACAAAAGATTGAGAAAAAGAATTGACATATTTCTAATTTTATTTACATTATTTACATCATTCAGACTATTGTCCTAATCTTTATCGCTATATTCACAATGTTTTGGTTGTCGTATACTCCAATCTCTGACTTATATCACCTGAAGAAGGCTGGAGTGTACAGTGGCTGAAATGTCACCAATATGGCTTGATTTGGTTTATTTTACGGTATAATCAACCTCAATGGATTATTTAATGCCAACAATATTTTTAGGATAACTTTGTATGAATAGAATATGTATTCTTTGGTCTAGTTTGGGTTGGCATGGTGGAGTAATGGATAGCGGCTTGGATTGAGGAATCTGAGAGCCGAGTTTGAATTCCAGTTGAATCCATTACATTCACTTACATGCTAATACCCTTGGGAAAGGTGTGAATCCTCTTCTTCTCCCTCCAGCTATGGGTAAATAGCAGGACAGACTGGGTTTTATAGCCTTGGATGGCAACTGGTCTAGGAGAAGGAAAACTGATTCCAAACCTGCGGAGGGTGAATGGAGTCTCTCTGAGCCTTGGTTGGCAATCCATTTAGTGATGATAAAAACACCCTTGATAGCCCTAGCGAAGCATCAAGTATTCAGCTATTTGACAAGATTATGAACTACGCCAATCAAAGTATTAGCTATGACAGATAAGGAATACTGGAAAGATGTAGTGAGTTCAATCTCGTCTGAGGCCACAAGTGTCGTCGGCGTCGTTGGGTTGGCTTATTGCAACCCTTTGTGCCTTAGTGGCATTATTGCCTTGCTTGGGGTGAAATGATTAAAAGATAAAAAAAAAAACTATTTCCACTGTATGTCTATAGTATATGCTATTATTATGTGTTGTCTCACTCTACATGTAAACCATAGAAAAAAAAAAAAAATAGACATAGGTGTAGCTGGTCAGAGACGTAAAATGAAACTCAGAGAAAGAAAATCAGAAGAAAGAGTAGTAAAAGAGTAACAACAAAATTTTTAGGGTATATAATGAGGAAAGAGGGCTTGGAAAATCTGATACTCACAGGACAGTCTGAAGGCAGTAAGGGACAGAGGAATACAATCCATCAGGTACTTAATGAGCTTGACTAAATGGATGGTGGAATGGGTTTTGGGAGAAATAACAAAAAGACAAAATTTATTGAGCACTATAAAGGGACAGGAAATTGTGGAGAGCCATGTTTGCCTATGTCCATAGGGGACACAGCACATGAAGATATTATGGTAAAATAAAGTCAGACTGAAGCAGATGGGCAGATGCAATCAGACTGAGGTATTAATTATAATCACTTAAATTATCTTCCTATTTACTATACAACAAAATCTGCAAGTTTATTTCTTTATAAATGAACTCTTGTCTTATCTTAAAACCCAAATGTCTTCAGTCAACAATAAAAACAAAGGAATTGGCTTTGCCATTCCAATACTTTTGAAGGGGACTGTATATTATGTGTGTGTGTGTCAGCAAAAAATGCGTACACATTTCAGGAAAGGAAAACCTTGTATAGATACTGTTATACTAAATTTATTCAGATATAACAAGATTAATACAAGTTACCTTTGGATTCTACAATCAGAAGAGATGCTCAAAGTGGTGGCCTTTAGCTTCAGACATTTATTAGTGTGGTGAACTACTGCTTGGGCAATGTTGCCCAATGTGTCCAGTGGGATTGCTGCACATGCATTTTCAATTTCTTGTATAAGGGCCACCAACGCAGTCAGTTTTCTGTGATACTTTAGAGTCTCCCATAGTAAACTGCTATTGCAATTTGATAAAATTACAAAGGTAAGTTTTTACTTTCCTGTAGTGTGCATACATTTTTTGGGCAGAATCTCTCTCTCTCTCTCTATATATATATATATATATATATATATATAAAACAAACAATTTCTGGTTTTAGGATATATGATAAGGTAATTCAGTTTGTATGTAATCATTAGCACAAACAAAAAAAAAATGATGTATTTTAAATCCCGGTGAACTTTTTTTTCTTTTTTTAGATGAATTGGTAAGTTTTATACTTTTTCAGATAAAAATTCCCGTTTAGTTTTTTTATTTCTTTTTTTTGTAGTCTCAGTTGAATCTCTGAACATTTTCTGGTGACAGTGAAGAATGATATTTTATTTTTGTTTTTTTACTTCTTATTCACAAACTTTCTTGTAATAGCTAATAGCGTTTGTGACAATCCATTTAAATCTGTAGACTCCTCCTCTCCACCAAAAATGAAAAAAAAACAAACAAAATAATAAATACCAGACAATTTGTAAAATAGTGAAACAGCAAAAATGTTAGTCAGAAAAATTCCTGAACCAAGTTGAATGTACTTAAGGTAACCAATCGATTAGGTCAACTCTTTTCTAAGGCACATGCTAGACGCCTAAAAAGATTTTTTTTTTTTTTTTTTTTTTACATTAAAAAATCTAGCCTAATTTCATACAAGCTTTTTAAATGATTTTTACATTGCTTCTTGTGTCACAGAGTCAACTTTTACTAATCCACTGTAAAATTCTAATATTTCTAAATGGATAAACCAAGGCTTGAAAGTTTATTTGAAGATTTATATTTATCATTTCACTCCAATAAAGCCCAAGAAGATGCAACCGGTTACTGAGGAGAAATGATGATAGTTAAGGAAGCAGAAAAAATGTTAGAGAAGAAAAGAATAAAAGAATTGAATTAAAAGAAAAAAAACTGAAGATGACAATTGACATTGCATTTAAATTGTTGAAGATTGTAGTAGACAGGAAAGCAAGAAGGTGGAAGAGAGCTTCACAATACCTTTGGAAAAGAGATGAATTCATCTCTTCTTCACCTCAGCTATGGGTTAAATAGAAGGGAAGACTAGAAGCTCTAACCATGGTTGGCAACCAGTATTGTCCATCCATTGCACAGGATTGTGGACAATGATTTTGACTGAGGTTGAATAAAAAGAAAAAAAAAAATCACTTTGTGAATGTTTGTTTAAATAGCTAATTGTTTTAAAATTTAAAGAAATTAGACAATTTTATTATAAAGAAACTGTAATGATTTCTAATTTTAAAATGTTTGCATGTAGGAGTTGCATTGTTTTTTATATATACAATTTTGGGTACACCTTTGTGTATGTATAAAGTTTCATAAAAGGTATTATACAGCAACCTTCTGCATATAGATCACTTATAACAAATTTAGCATAGGAGAAAAATTGAAGAAAGAATAGATTGTGCCATAGGTAGTTTCACCAACACCGTAAACTTTTATAAAACCAAAGAAAACTTGAGTCATGTTCTTAAATAGCCTTATCAGATCAAGTCAAGAGGTAGTTTCACACATTTTCAATATGCATAAAACCAAAACATTAACCTGAAAACTCTAGTCATATTCATAAATTGTCTTGACAGATTGAAACTTTCATATGGTTATAATACATGGCACCAAACACATTCAGAAATATCTAAACTGTCAGCTGTATACATAGAACCACTTTCTTAGATGAATGGTTAAAAATGGCCCTGAGCAAGTGAAAACTGAGGGTCTTGACAAAGATCCCTCTTTGAACATTGTAGACTAACTCTGTAGAATGCCAAATAAAAAACTGTACCAGTTTATAGAAATCACATCGCTTAACTACCAACAGTGGCAACAACTAAAATGGATAGCACCTATAACCCAAAGAGAAAATAATGATATAATCAATATGCTAATGTTCCATATTACTTCAGATTAAAGTTTAGGAAAGAAATCCCCATCAGTACTGGAAAGAAGGTGGGGGGATATTCACTAACTGCACCAAGCGACTGGATGTGGCACAAGGCCAAGTTTCTAGTGGGGTATCCGAGCCTGTAAACTGTCAAGAATTCTCCATAGATCCCGTAAAAAATAGGGTCGGGTAGCTGTCTACCACCCCAGACGAGACTGCCCTTCGGCACAGCCTCATCTGGGTTCCTCTCTGCCCGGAGACAGAGAGTTCGACCAGCACACCTCTGAAGTAATTCAGATACATACTGGAAAGAATGATAACAGCTACTGGTCATGAGAAAACTATTTTCCTGAAAAATATCTTTAAGAGAAAGATTTTATAAATTTCAGCTGAAAGCAGTACTGGCTGCTTGGTCAATGAATGCCAAATGTTTCCTAGGAGGCAAATGGTTAATATTACCATTAAGATAGCAATCAACATTCAATTAGATCTTCCTGATGCAGTTTATGTTGGTAGACTGAAAGCATCAAGAACATCATCACTGGTTACAAATATTCTATAGAAATGGCGGAGGCTGTCAAAGAATTGCAAATGTTGTCAGTAGAAACAACAAAAGCTTTGAAGGAAAAAAAATACAAAACAAATTCATGCAAGATAAAATTGAATAAATTCCTTTCAGAATTAAGTTTTTCTTATTCTTCAGTGTTTTAAAAATATATTTCTGATTCTGGTATCAAGTAGGAGAAAGGTAAGAGATCAAGTTTTCTTAGCTAAAATAAAATATTTGTTGGCACTAGAAAAATGTCCTTGGTGAAAATACTTTGGTTCTTATTTTGGGATTATGGGTGTGCGTAGGTGGACTTACTTAAAAAGGAATCTACTATAGCTGGGATCATTGAGTCAATATACATTCCACAATCCTTTCCTTGGCTGCATAATATGTGCTTCACCAGAGCTACATAATTTTGAATTCAGAGTTGTCCTTCTCCTAGCCTGTTTTTCCAGAGTTGTCCTTCTCCTAGCCTGTTTTTCCAGAGTTGTCCTTCTCCTAGCCTGTTTTTCCAGAGTTGTCCTTCTCCTAGCCTGTTTTTCCAGAGTTGTCCTTCTCCTAGCCTGTTTTTCCAGAGTTGTCCTTCTCCTAGCCTGTTTTTCCAGAGTTGTCCTTCTCCTAGCCTGTTTTTCCAGAGTTGTTTCCAGCCTGTTTTTCCAGAGTTGTCCTTCTCCTAGCCTGTTTTTCCAGAGTTGTCCTTCTCGTAGACTGTTTTTCCAGAGTTGTCCTTCTCGTAGATTGTTTTCCAACCATGGCTACATGGCTCTGCTATTTACTCATAGCTGGAGGTTTTAAATTCAGATTTGTCTTGCTTCTAGAAGGTTACAGAACCCAGTCTGTCCTGCTATTTACTCACAGCTGGAGAGAGAAGAGATAAATTCATACCTCTCCCAAGGGTATTTGCATGTAAGTGAATTTTAATGAACTCAACTGGAATTTGAACTCGGTTCTCTGATTCCTCAAATCATGCTGAAAACACCAGATATCATTCAGTCATCAAAATTAAGCCTGATAGAAATTAGATGGGGAACTGCTTGAGAGGAGTGAGTACTAATACAGAATACATGGTCATCAGTAAAAGAATGAGCCTGAAATTTACAGGTCGGGGATACTAAAATCAAGCAAGTACAGAAGTTTAAATATCTGGAAAGTGTTTTGACAGAATGGCAAATGCAACACAGAGATCCATAGACATATTGGGATGGCCAAGAATGCATTCCAAAAGCTAGACAGTATTACAAGACAGGAAGATCTCTTTGGTAACAAAGAAAAGAGTACTGGGCTGTTGCCTCAAAGATGAAGAAGAGACTCAAGGCAACAGATGTGGTTCTACAGAAGGATGCTGAGGATATCATGTACCAAACATGTGAGCAATGATGATGTCTTCGAGAGGATGCATACAAGCAGAAGGCTTGTACTTAACATCAGGAAGAGGCAGCTGAAGTTTTTGGGACATGTAATGAGATAGGAGGGCTTGGAGAATCTGATATTTATAGGTTGAGTAGAGGGAAAGAGAGACAAGGGAAAGCAATGCATGATGCACCTAGCAAGCTTGAACAAGTAGATAACAGAATGTGGTCTAGGGGAGGTGGCAGAGGGACAAAACTTATTGAGAGCTATAAGGGATAGGAGGAAGTGGAGAGCCATGATCACCTATGTCCTGAGAGGACACAGCACATAAAAAAGAAAGGAAAAAGCAACCTCCTACAATTCAAAATGTGTTTTGGCTTTAAATGACATGCTAAAAGTTGATAAGCGGTAAACAATCCATCTACAAGAAATAAACGTGCTATGTTTTTTTGTTTTTGTTTGATTCTTTTTCTGCTTCCATCTCTTTCTTTCCAATTATCACAAGGCCGCATAAGGAATCCTTGCATAAGGAATCCTTGTCAGTCTTCCATTTTCTATACTAGAATTTTTTTGCAACATACCAACACATGTTCAGATCCTAACAGTATTTAATAGTTTTGATTAAATTGTTTTTAAAATACTGGGTTGGTTTGGTTTGTTTTACAGCATATCAACCTCAATGGGTTATTTAATGCTGACAAAATTTTTATTGCTGGTAATATTTTGTTTTGTCAAAAATCTATTTCTGGTAATATTTTTTCCTCCAAAAATCTATTTCTGGTAATCTTTTTCCTTCAAAAATGTATCACTGGTAATAATATTTTTTTTTCCAAAAACGTATTGCTGGTAATAGTTTTTTTTTCTTCAAAAATTTATTGCTGGTAATAGTTTTTTTACAAAGTATTTCTGGTATTAAAACCTATTTTTACACTTTCATGTTTTGACCCCAGTTTGGGGTCTAACTATTTACTCATAGCTTGGACCCTAACAGGTGCTACCTGGTGAAAATCAGCAATTAAGAGGTGGTTCCACACTCCTCAAAACCTCCTGATCAGAGGCCTTGCTTTTGGACTTAGATGAAGTTTATTGTCATACCCAGGACTGTTTAAAATACTGGGAGTATATATAAGTTAAATAATAGAATTTTAATTTTTTCCCCTCAAAATTAATGAAAATTTGTTGTACTAAGCTACACACCCTAGTAAAACAAACTACTTTGTATTCCCTTGCCTGTTTGCCCTTCTCTCCAAAATTTGGTTTCAATTGGTCAATGTATGGCTATTTTAGAGGGTGTGACGGACAGAAGTCACAGAATTTTATATATAGATTGCATGTTTTTCTATTTTTCTGCTTGCACAGCTGTGACAATATGAAGACTTACTTTCCTCTTCTTTTCTCTCTTCCTTTCATATCTCTGTACTAAAACCAATTTGCTTCTGCTCTTTCTATTATTTCCTTCACTGTACCTTTGCAAGGGACTTACAACTTCCTTTTTATAATTAATGCAAACAAGGTCTTTTATTTTTTTAAATTTTTTTTTTACTTTAGTCCCCAAAAGCATATGAAACAAAAATGTCTGTTCTCTCTGTCATGCAACCAGCAAATGATGCTCTAGCTACTAGTGTTGGATCAAGGGTTGGTGGGGAGTATAAACTAAATGTGACGTGACACATGTAAGTGTCAAAGGACTAATGTCCCTTCCTAGATTGCTCAATCTGCTTAGTGCTTAAGAATATAAATCATTTGTCAACTGACATTGGTTGTATTGCAAGGGAATTCTGGGTAAATGGTAATAGAACTTTAGTAATCAACTAATGGAGGCTTTAGTGGATGCAATGCTGCTATTTTGTCAGCAGTAATTGTATGAGTTCATTACACACATATATATATATATATATATATATATATATATATATATATATATATATATAGCCCATTTTGAATATGTTGGCTGCACCCTCTGAAGATGGGGAAAAAACATGCTTCTCAAAAAGCAGTTCACCTATTTGGTGGATACTTTGAGACTTAGCTCACAAGCCTGACATTATGTCTACCTAATGATGTAGCAATATATAAAAAAAAAAAAAGTGGACACTGAGGTCAATAACGAGTGGTGACAGTCTGCTTCATGCTCGAACACAATCTTCTTAACATCTCCCTTGGTTTATGCCATGACCTGAAAAGTCTGTTCAGGTATAATGCAGACTGTTGCCACTCTGCTTTTACCTCAATGTCCACTTTTATATTTACATATGCTTTATTCTTGATATTGAAAACATTTACCTATACATACAGCCATACTCCTTATTAATGTTTCTCTATTTCTTAGTCTTTCACACTCAGTAACTTCTTGCACCTTAGTGGCTTGACTGACTTGCTTGTAATGAAATGATAAAAAAAATGCCTTAAAATTATTTTTATCATATATATCAAATGTAACAGCAAAATTGTTCAAATTGTGTAACAGCATAATTGGGCATCCTCAAAAATGTTTAATACCTTAAAAAAAAAAACACCGAGTTTCTTTTTTCAGGTTTTCAGATAAGACGTTTAGCTGTCCTCCCACCATTTGTCATAAGAATCACTGAAAAAACCCTTTGAGTTATTCAGCTTGAAAGAGAACAGATTAAAATTGTTTTGTGTCAGCCCCACTGTCTTCCCAAATGAGCAATGGTGAGAGGAAAAAGATCATTCAGATTTTCAGTAATTGTACCAACATTCATATTCTAGCTTCCATCTTCAAAGTCTATTGAAGAATCATCAAGAGAATGGTGAATAAGTTTAAGAAAGAGGGAATAGTAGAGAGAAAAACTAAATCAGGAGGTCACAACATGAATAGGGATCATCATTTCAATTTAAAGCTAAAGAGATCAATTAAAAAAAGGTCCAAATCATTGTTTGGTACATAAGAGAGGAGTTTCAGTTATGACAGTCCAAAGAGCAGTGATAAAAAAAAAACTTGAAAATGAAGTTTTACATGAAACCTGTGATGCACCTTGTTATTCCAGGACAGAAAGTTAGAGAGGGTGAAGATCATCTTAGATAAGTTGGAAAACGATCCTGGAATAATATATATATATATATATATATATATATATATATTCAAAGTTTATTTCAATCCTTCATTAGCTTTTGATCTTTAGCTAGGATTAATTAATGATGAACATGTCATTTTCGTTTATGATTGACTTCATCATAATTCTTATGTTAAGCTTGGAGAGTAATTTTCTTATTGCTCAAAGTAGAGTCCAATAGTATTATAAAAATTTTGGAGACTTCCAGTAAAATATCTTTAATCATTTCTAAGATAAAACAGTTCAAAACTTAATCTAACAAATGGACAATTTTGCTGTTACACCTGGTATATAATAAATGTGCCTGCATTGTAGATATAGATACAGCCCCATGCTTGTGTGTGGTAAGTTCTTACTATTTCTTTTGTGCATGGATAAACCACTAAAATCCTGGCCTTTGTTTGGTTCATAAATGTAGCCATTAGACAAAATTTGGCAGGTGCTGTTGTCACTTGTGTTGAATTGCTGTGGGGGGGAAGGCCTGAGGGAGGTGGCTTGAAGGGAATGGGGATATACGCCTTTACTTATGTAGAGGTTCATGCAGAAAACTACTCTCTACAAAGACTGATATGGGTACAACTTGATGCATATGGGTGGCTGTGGAAAATTAGAGATAATAAGATCAGGTGGGAGTATAGTTACTCTTGTTCTAGTGGGCGGACAGGAATGCTTGACATTGTCTTTTTGGTTTGGTAAATCTCAAAAGCTATGTTTTTGACTTTCTAACTACATTGCAGTACATATTCTATTTCCTAACAATGGAGAAGAAAAAAAGTTAATTGCTTTGTATGTGAGAGATTTCCTCAAGTCTGTTGTTTTACATTTTAAGTATTTAAAGAAAACTTCTTTCAATCATTCAGTGTTATTTAAAAAGAAATTTAGCTGATGAGTCTTAGGTGTAAGCTCAGGTGAGTCTAAACTAAGGCCACATGTATAGGGTGCCCATTGAGAATCAGACTTATTATTGTAGAAATTGTCTATAAAACAAGCTTACTAACCATTGTTCCAAAAAGAGGATCCATTGTAACAAGGTTTCTAAAATGATTTGCTTCTCTTCAGTTCCTATTGGCTTTTGTTGATAGTTCACATTCTTTACACTATTTACATTACTCAGACTATTGTCCTGATCTTTGTGGCCATATTTATTACGTTTTGGCCGTTGTATGCTCAAGGCATCCTTCAGGTGGTTGAAATGTTGAACTGAACCATTTATTTTGTTCACTGGGTTAGTCTGTCCTAGTTCCACATGCCATGTTTAATGGATGTCAGTTATCAGTTATCTCCTGTTAATTCCCCTCTCCAATATCTGTCTATATTTCTGAGATGAGGTATTATGTACATTATTTGGACTATTGTCCTCATCTTTGTAGCCATATGATAACTGACATCCATTAAACATGGCACGTGGAACTAGAACAGTCTACCCCAGTGAACGAAATAAAGGGTAGAGTTTGACATTCCAACCACCTGAAGAAGGCTAGAGTGTACAACGGTCGAAACGTAATAAATATGGTGACAAAGATCAGGACAATAGTCTGAATTATGTAAATAATGTCCCCTCTCCAAGTTCTCTACTGCCTTAACTGGGTATTGGACTCACACTTTTTGAGTCCTGTCACTGAATCTAACCAATGCCTTTATCCACTGTGTCTTGTGTTCTTTATTCGAAATTATTTTTTATCAAAACAACTCACTGTAATCAGTTACAGTAAAACACACAATGAACCTTAATATTGTGATTGTCATATTTCCCAAACTTCAAAATGCTACAGAAACTCTAAAACAGTAAAAATGCAACAAATTATGCAGTACTTATTTTGATTAACTGCATTACTTAGAACAATTACTCCACTATTTATAAGATAAAGAAATTCCTTAAATTTGGAATGATATTAGCATATTAGATATTTGTCAAATGCACAGGAAACATAATTAACCAATGAATATTAAACAACACAAAAGTAAAAATATCAGAATTTCTTTCTGTATCCCCATATCTCATTCTCTGATGAAGCTTTGATAAAAGTGAAACATGTTAGATTATCTTATTTTGTTGAATTCCAATCCATATTTGATCCCAATTCATCCACTAATTATATAAATGTAAAAAGTTTTAGTTGGTGATAAGCGACAAGTAGCTATAAAAAGGTATTGTTGGCTATTTTGTTTAAATAATGTACTGAGTATTGTTTGCATTGCGTGGCAATAAGTGTAAGTAAAATAATGGACTAAAATAAGTAACCAAGTAATCATTTCAAGTTTTCTGAATATCAGTGCCCTTTACAAAATATCAGATCTCTTCTCTCAGGTGACAAGTTGGAGTGATCACCTCCTGGTCAGCTTCTCAGCATCTATTTGTTTGAATCTGTAAAATTTGTCCTGAGCTTATATTGGCTTCATTCTTTTTGGAATTCAGCCAATCAAAATTGGCTTTACATTTACAGCGGTCCCTGTTTGCCTATTTGATCTTGTTGAGTTTTCCAGCCTAAACCAATTGGCAGGAAAGTTGTTTGGTCTTTTGTTGATTTTTCTTTGTGGTATTTTTTCCTTACATATTTGTTAATAATAATAATAATAATCCTGTAAGCATCAAAACTCTGTACCTAAAATTAATGGCTGTTGTGATCAAAGACGTCATGTCTTTTAGAAACATGATGCAGCACTGTTCACTGAATGTGACCAAAAATGATTCAATACACAACACTAATCCCCAGTACAAAACATGATGGCCTGGATTCTTAACAAAATTGTGCCTTATGATAATTTGAGACAATTTTGTTTTTCTTACCATTTGTATTGTTTCATTCCAGAATTCTTAAATGGCTCTAAGTTTGTTAGCATCTGGGCTCTGCCATGGTAATAAGATGGAGTAGTCGAGTATTTTGGTCTACTTCTCAGTAGGTTTTACTACTGCTTAATTTAGACTTCTAGATATATGACCTAATGCAATATATTTCCCACCTGTACTTGTGTGCACATACACACGTGTGTGTCAAATATATGATCTAACTGCACACAACCACATGTCTATATGTAAATATACTGAATGTTTGTATAAATAATAAAACAGTGCTCAAATGCAATTACAAGTAGCATTGAGCAGTGAAGCATATACATATAAGAATAGTGTGTGTCTGTACATATAACCAAATGGATAAATATAGGTAAATGATTGAGGTGTGTGTGTGTATATATATATATATATATATACACACACACACGTTATTTATTTTATAGTACAATTATTTAAGCAAAAAACAGTATTCAATGTTAAATAAAAGCTATTTATGCTATTTAGTATATTAAAATATATAACAAATAATAACATATAATATATATATATATATATATATATATATATATATATATATATATATATATATATATATACACATACATATATACGTATATGTATATATATATATATATATATATATATCTCTTATGTGTATTATACATGCATTTTATATGCATTTGTATTGTGTGCATGTGTATTATTTTTATACATAAATGTGTGTGTTTCTGTATGTATGTTTATGTGTCTACATATGTATTAGTGTATGTCTTTGTACATTTACATGCACACACGCATTTCCTTTTTGTTCTTTTTCATATGAATATATACTGGGTACTTGTGCACTGCTATTCTAGCCACTACTTTTAGCTCTGCCCATTTACGACACAGAATTTTGGCATATTGCTACTAATTCTATTTTGTTTCATATCAACAAGTCACTCTGGAATAGCTCTGTGGCAATGCTGATCGGCTACTGTACAAAAGCTTTATGATCAACTCCTTTGCCATACTCATTGTTTAATAACCTTTATTTATATCTGAATCCTTGTATATTTGGACAATTCACATGTTTATCATTAAATCTAAACTTCAAAATCTGTATAAGATCTTCTGTTTCATTCCTGCAATTTAAATGTATTGAGTTAGAAATAATTTCTGTTTATTTATTCTTCAAAATCTGATGTATGATTATGTTTTATTCAAATATCTATTCAATATTATTTACAATGACTTTCTGCCACTTATCAGGCTGGTGTTTGAGACTCTTTGAGTAAAATTCCACAGCTTTTAATGCAAAGCATTTTTTGATGATCTCTTCAATCTCCAACGAAAATTTTCCTCAGTCAAAATTGGTGAGCAATAACTGACTACTGTTAAATAAAAATAATAACTAGATGATACAGGCAATGGAATGAGAACAATCTACCCCACAGATTAAATAAAGGATTCAGTTCACAATTTCCTGTAGGTTACCGAGATCGACATACACCTGATGAAGGCCAGGGGAACAATAGCCGAAATGTAATAATAACAACAACAGAGATGAGGACAATAGTTTGGATATAAATAGTGTAAATAATGATACCTCTTTTATAATTAATGGTAATAATCAGTTGATGGTGGTTGGAGCAGAACAGACCAATCATGTTCATAAATTTCACACACATTAAATCAAGTCTCACTGCTCTATCGTTACTTCTATGGAAAGTGCTCAGATGAACTACATTCCTTGGTTCTGCAAGGTCTGACCTTCATGATTACTATCAGACATTGATAGATTCATTCAAAACAAGGTTTTTTTTTTTTCTTAAAATTATTCTTCCATGTCAATCATAACTGTACTACTCCCTGCCTGTCTTACCAGAAACTCTTCTCTCATTTGTCTATCTTCCAAAACCTTTACTAAACCTGCTATACTTCTAAAAACTGACAAAAATTCCTAATATCAACAGTAATAAAAATAAGGACAAAGCAAAATAATACAAAAAATTTTATGACAGTTAAAAATAAACAAAAAGAAAGAAAAAATTGGGGGGGGGTAAAACTGGGAATTGTCTAATTTTATTGGCTAGAATGAAATGATTATGTAGGATTTGTCTATAAATTTGAGTCAAGGGAATTTTTAGTTTTCATTCCCAAGAATTGGAACCAACATCACCTTCATTTTGGTTTAATTACTTCTACATCTCTCAACTTTGTTTCTTGTTGAGGTTCTTGACAAAATCCAAAGATGGATATGAAATGTGATAGGTCCTGACCTGGCATCTTGACTCCTGTCACTTTCTCACAGACATGATGTGGCTTCCCTCTGTCTTTTCTACAAATGTTTAAATGACAACTGCTTTGACAAGCTACTTTCACTGGTGTCCTAATTGCATGAATTTAAGTGTGCTACTAGGCTGGCATCTTGATCTCACCCTTTTACTGTCAAAACTTAAATTTTATCACCTCTTCTACTCCAACAGCTTCTTTTCTTGCACTTCCTGACAGTAGAACTCCCTTCCTCTTACTTGCTTCCCTGATAACTATAATCTTCAAAAATTTAAATGTCAATCAACATCTTCCGATGCCATGATCTTGATCCCCATTCTTTTCTTTAGCCTTTCCTTAAACACCCCCTCTTTACTCTTACTTTCACTCTTTGTAACCCCTTGCATGCTAGTGGCATGCCCACTTTGCTTGGGGTGAAATTCTTTAAAAAACAAAAACAAAAAAAAATTTGTTAACCTCTTTCTATCACTAATATGACTCTTTATATGGTCCTGATTCTCTTATCATAATTGGCATTATACATTTATTACACACTTTATTTTTCATCCTGTTATGCTGTATTTCATTTCTTATTCATGTTATTTGTCCTAAGTATATGTATTTCTGGACATATTCCAGTTCTTCATCTTCTATTTTTATGAACTTGCTTTATTTCTGAACCTGCATTAAGATTTCTCTATTTCAGACATTTAACATTTGTTGTAATGTATCTGATGATTCTAATATCTTCCACAAGAATAATCCAGAACTTATACAGGAAGCAAAACACCTGCATACAGGTAGAAAATGAATTCAGTAAATATACAAAAATAGAAAGGAATATAAGACAATGTTGTTTCTTCTCACTGAACTTATTAAATCTTTACAGTGAGGTGATCTCGAGAGAATTAGAAGTTCTACCAGGTTTCATTATTGGCAGCAACAGTCTTAACAGCATTAGATCTGCAGATGACATGAGTATTGATAACAGATGTAAAAATGGAAATACAGGAACTCTTACAGAATGTAGTAAAAGAAAGCAATTAGAAAAGACAAACTGTCAATCGTAAGAAGACAGAATGTATGGTTGTCAGCAAACAGAACAGTTGAAAATGTGAACTCCAAATTGGAAACGCCAAAGTCAAGCAAGTACTAAAATTTAAATATCTAGGAAGTATTTTAACAGAAGATGGAAAATGTGGTACTGAAAGGTGCATTAGAATAGCAAAAGATGCCTTCCAAAAGCTAAGCAAAGTATTAAGAAACAAGGAAAATGTTAGAAACAAAGAAAAGAGTGCGGAACTGTTATATAGTATTCATCCTCCTACTTGGTAGTGAATGTTGAACAACTGCATCAGATGACTACGGACTGAACATGTGAGCAATGACAAAGTTTTACAGAAAATGGAAACAAAAAGGACACATACTTAGAATCAGAAAAAGATAGCTGAAATTTCTACTGAATATAATGAAGAAAGAAGGCTTGGAGAATTTGGCACTCATAGAATATATTGAAGGCAAGTCAGTCAGAGGAAAGCAGGAAATGACAATTTGTGTAATTGGTTGACAGAAAAGAAATTAGGAGAGATAGTAAAATGACAAACCCTACTAAGAGGTACAAAATTGGTCATTGGTCATTAATCTTTCATTATAGAAGAAAAATAAAAACAACAAATTTTGAAATTTCTTAAAAATTCAGTATTTGTCTCGGATTTCTTTCAAAGTAAGGGAGTGAATTCAAGGAGTAACTGGATTTTATAAAAGCAATACTTAATTTTTGCTTAAAACAATGAAAAAACTAATTTATACATGGCAGCCTGTAAATTGACATCAAAGGTCAACAACAATAGCCTGCTACTGTCACCACTGACTTAGAAAAGTGCATAAAAAAGTTAAAATACATAACAGCAGTAGAACAATCAAGAAATTTTTATTTTTTTATGTTTAAAAACAAATTAAACTTAACCTTATATAACTGTAGGGGAGTTATAACTGAATAAATAATTATAAATCCCCTTACATTTCTGTTTATATCTCTGAGATGATGTATTAAGATTATTTAAATTATTCGGACTGTTATCCTTATCTTCATTGCTATATTCACAATGTTTCAGCTGTTGTATGCTCTAGCCTTCATCAGATGATTTGAATTTCAAACCAAACCCTTTATTTCATCCACCCGCATAGATTGTTCTAGTTCCCCATGCTATGCCTCTTCTGGATGTCTCAGTTATTTCCCTTTAACTCAGCTCTCCAAGTTTTTTGATTCATCACTGTTGTAGCCTGGTATTGAACTTACAAGTCTTTGGGTTAGTCACTTGATCTAACGAATGCCTTTATCCACTGGACCATGTGTATATATATATATATATATATATATATATATATATATACACACACACACAAAAATACTCATGAAAATGAGAAACAGCAAGACATAGAAACAACAAAAAAGTATTATTTCTTATCTGTTTGTTATGTGGTGTTGGAGAATCAGACAATAATACTGCATAAAATTGTAAGTTTGTGGTCAAATGTAGATCAAATATGGATCAGAATCCAAAAGAAGGATAATATAAAGAATAAGTAAAGTGTATACAGTCTTTCTCGTTTGTTTTTTATTTTAGGTGTGTGTAATGAGTGTACAGATGATTCAGTTGGAAAAATACAAGCGTGTTTTTTTTTTTACCTCAAATTTTTGTTAAGTGCTAAGAGATAAATGTTACTTTTATGGCCTGAAAAAGGAAATAGAGCCAAAATTTTTTGTTAATGTACTTGTTGACTGCCTGTCCAATAGCGAGAATGTTGTGTGTGTGTGTGTAAAACTGATTCTCATTGGCTTAGAAAGAGTGAATTAATAAGTATAATTGTTATATAACCAATAGTTTAATTTTGGAAGACGAAAAAATGAGAGGAGATAAGAGTTGCTGGTATTAAGATTAACATGAAAGAAATTTTTTGGGAAAAAACCTTTGTTTTGAATGGGTCTATCAATGCCTGATAGTAATCGTATATACACTGTGTATAGCACTTTTTAGAGTGGACAGATACTACAATTTGATCTTAGGATTACTTACATATGAATTTTCACTTTCATCTATCATTATTTGACATGTACTGTGCTAGTACATATTTTTAGTTAGGCAGCAGTCCTTCATTAATACATATTTTGTTAAAATATTTAAAAAGAAATTCCTTTTTCTGGTTAACTTTTGTAACGTTTGTGATTCATCACTTTCAACAAACGGTATTAGAAAAAAATATAGATGTTTGTTTCTTATTACTTTAAAATTCAGTGTTTATGTAATGAGATGACATAATGCATGTGGAGACAGACACAAAATTCTTCACTTGGATGAATGGATTTAGTATTCACTAGCTGAATTACCCACACCTTGCTGCATGTCACACAAGTTTCTTTTTGCAAGGAAATGATGATTGATTTTAAATCGTTGTTATAATTTGTGGAGAAAAATGATGCATTTTAGTATTACTCAATGATATTGCTGATGTGACCTCCATCTTCTGGATTTCTCCTATATTTTGGATAAGAGTCATTTAAATCAAAAGGGGAAAACATGTACTCTGGGGACCCCCTTTGATCAAAATAGAATATACTTATCCAAGTACCCTAGAAGTCATTCTCTTGTTCAAATTTAATTTATATCAAAGGGAAAAAGATTTCTGAGAGGAGTTGTCTTTTTTTATTAAAGAGAATTATGTTGTGCTGAGGGAATTGTAAATATGGCTAAAACCAGCCATTTTGATCGATTTTATAAAAGAAAAGAAAGAAAAACTTCTTCCAGTCAATTTAACTTTTGAAATACAGCAGAGTATTTCACTTATTGGAAATATTAAATTTAATCTATTAGTTTGAAATTAAAACTAAAATAAAAACTTCATGAAAGATTTTCCATTTTTAAAAAGTCATTTTAAATTTTAGGTACCGTTTTTCTTTGGAGGTACCTACTTAACAGATAAAGTCTACACTATAAAGCCAGCAAGAATCACTGAAATTAGTTTCCTTAGAGAAAGAATGTAGCCAAATACCTATTGAAATATTGATTGCTGGTTGTGATTCCATTCTGTTGCATTGTCATCAATGTCTGGATCATTATGGACATCAATTTGAAAGCATGCAATGACAAAATCTTAAGGGCATGCATTTGTAATAAATACTATCTTTATATGCATTATTTAAATTAGATATAATTGGTTCTAGTTACTTGAATTATCTTGAGAAAGCTTCAAAATGTGTATGAATTTTTTTTTTTTTTGAGACACCCTGTATATTCAAATACAGGTGGAAGTTTTGAAATCTGACTTTCAATTTTCAGATATCGCCAAATGTTGTTCAAAGATTTGTATACTTGTTGACTATTTGTTTGTGTTTCACTCAATTGTACTTTAGCGGTAGGTATATAAACTGTGTCAGAAGTGGTTGCTTGAGTTGCTACTGTGTAATCTTATCATGTGACCCAAATAATCCCATGACAATGTTAATCCAATCTGATTCTGGAGCCATGAACAACTTGACCTAGATTAGGGTAATTTGTGCTGAAATCATTTAAAAAGAAAAACAAAACTTGATATATATATATATATATATATATATTTTTTTAATTTATTTGAAATGCTCTGAAATTTTATTTTGTTATGCCTTATTAACCACTGTACAATCCTTTTATGTTTCTGATTTTGTGGTTGCTTTTTTTTTTTTTTTTATTGATTTTACCCCAAGGAAGACAATAAAGCCACTAAGACACAAGAGGTTACTGAGCATGGAAGTATTAGAAAACAGAAACTTTACTAAGGAACACGAACAAAAGAAGAAACTGTAGTGATGCTGTAAGTATTTTTGGCTAGGGTCACCGTGAATATAATAAAGGAAGGAAGGCTGTGTTCTTGTAAAACAACACCCCCACATGAATAATGCACAACAAACATGAGAGAAAAATAATCAAGCTCAGTGAACATTAATAAAATATTGTATTAACAATGATATACAAATATCAACAATAGTATAAAGAAAGTTGTTCCCCTTTTTCCGTAATAAAAAGGGTAAGTTTAGCTAATAAATGTTGAGTACAAAATTGAATGTAATTTAACTACAAAGTTCAATTAAATCTTAGCTAAATAAAGAATAGTTCCACAGTGTTTTATCAGTGTAGAAAAATGTAATGTTCATGAGTGATATCAATATGAATTAGTATGATTACTCGATTGAGTGATAATTAAGAATTAAAATGTCAATATAGCGCCGTGCCTTATTTTCCAAGAATTGAACTGCTACTGTGTTGGCAAACAGCGAGAGTCTTTATATAATAAGTTTTAGGCTCCGGATGGCTTGGCGCCAAAATATAGAAGAGATACTAAAATACGCGATTGGTCAGGAAATGGACCAATCCGTGATTTTAGAGAAAATTTTGAATTACTTGCGATGGTTAAATTGTCCTATAATAAGTATCATGTATTTATTACCCAATGACAATAAAGAAAACGGAGGTGTGGCACATGTAAGTCAAAGTGATTCCCACAAGTTATCTGGAAGACAGTAGATAGCAATTGACATTGTATTTAAATTATTGAAGATTAAAGCCGACTGGAAAGAATGAAGCCGGAAGAAAGTTCCACAATCGTGAAGTGCAAGAGAAGAAACCTGTAAATTGATGAAACCCCATTGTCAGTCTAGTACTGCACTTAAATTCATAAAGTCTATATATCATGGTGAAGAGTTCATCTGAACAGTTGCCATTATTTATAGAAAAGGCACAGGGAGGCAACTTTGGGAAAGTAACTGAAGCTGAGATACCAGCCCAGGACCAATAATATTACTGATTCTTCTAAATGTCTATTAAAATATTTATCTTCATTTTTTATTACTTGTCTATATTTCTGAGATGAGGTATTATTTACATTATTCGGACTATTGTCCTCATCTTTGTCACCATATTTATTACAACGTTTCGGCCATTGTACACTCCGGCCTTCTTCAGGTGGTTGGAATGTCAAACTGAACCCTTTATTTCGCTCACTGGGGTAGACTATTCTAGTTCCATGTGCCATGTTTAATGGATGTCAGTATCAGTTATCTCCTGTTAATTTCCCTGTGAAAGTTCTCCACTGCCTTAGCTGGGTATTGAACTCACACTCTATGGGTCCTGTCGTTGGATCTAACTAACGCCTTTATCCACTGTCCTTCATTTTTTTATGTTACCTATTTATTTCCTATATTATGTATTTATTATTTTTTCCCAAATCAATACTTACAAAACAATCTGATTAAAATTTACCAACTGCTGATAAAATTCACAGGAAATCTTTATAAAACATTTTGCCATCTTTCGTCTAAATTTCTTCGATGAAGTGTCTTTGATATTATACATTGATACATTTGCTGCTATGTATAATACTTAAGCTAAGATCTCTTGGATGTGGTTTTACAGTCTGCTTACAAAGCTAAGTCACCAAATGTTTTCTGCTGTAATTGCAGGGAGATTAAAAAGAATTGTCTATTATCTTACAGGAGGTAAGTTTGATCAGAAACAGCAAAGATTGATTGATTTGTTTTTTATGGGTTATCAACCCACTGAGTTATGTAAAGCTGAAAAATTTAGGATTGTAAGAAACCTTTTGCAAGTGAATGTTGCATTAATAATATTTTGAGAACAATGATTTTTTATTCCTTATACAAGTCATACTATTTAACCCATGGCTGGGAGCAGAAGAGTTGAATTCATGCCTTTCCCAATGGTATTTGGGCATAAGTGAATGTAACAAACCCAAATGGAATTTGAACTCTGCTCTGATTTCTCACTCCACGATTCTACCCATTACAGCATCTGCACATCCAAACAACAAAGATGGTGACGTATAAAAAATATGTCTTTGGTTATCCCAGATGTTGAATTGATTTTATTCAGGAAATAATTTTCAAACGGAAAGTTACATGTTTTTTTTTGTTTTTGTTTTTTTTTTTTATTTAAATCCAGTTTTTGTTTGCTTATTGATGATCAAATAATTAAGCATTTTTTTTTCTTTACACATTTTTCTTTATTTTTTTTAATTATTTCACCCCCCAAGCAAGTCAATAAAACCACTAAGATACAAGGGGTTACTGAGATAAAAAAAAAAAAAAAAAAAAAAAAACACTATTACAGGGAGAGAACAAGAATTAAGACAGTAGATAACAATTGAAATTGCATTTGAATTTTTGAAGATCAAAGTTGGCTGGAAAGCATGGAGAGTTCTAGAAGAGAGTTCCATGTGTGAGAAAAAAAGTTATTAGCATAGAACTTATGGTTACACCTAACTATTTCAACTGTAAAATGATGAGACCTTGTCACCACTCTAGTACTGGGCTTAAATTCTTAAAGTCTAGGTACCATAAAGGAAAGTTTGTCAGAACAATTGCCATGAAAGTATTTATAGAAAAGTCACAGGGAAGCTACATTATAATGGTGTGAAAGTGACTGAAGCTGAGGTGTCAAGTCAGGATCAATAATATTGCAGATTCTTTTGCATTTTATCAATATTTTGTTCAAGTTTCTCCTAATTTGTAAAGTCAGGACTTCATTATTTGCATTGGTACAGTATCAAATTGAACAATGTTGCAGTCTTATTGGTACTTTGTATGGTATTTGTATATTAGTATTTTGAAAGTAATTAAATTTTACCAGAAAGTCTTATGTTGATGTTGCAAAAGATGAGATTAAGGGTTTATTGTCCCATCCTTTTATAATCTTGAAATCGTGCCATGTAGCAGGTATCTTGGCAGGCCAGGTGGGGTAATCCCCACATACTACAGTCTTTCACATACGTCTTCTATAAAAGTAACTCCTGAAGATATAAATACAGTCAGGAGAAAGAATGTTCACAGAAGACAGAGTGAACTAATCTTGTGATTTTTTTTTTTTTTACTCCTACTGGAATGATAATGTAAAAATAGCATCTAGAAAGATATTGCAACTCTACTTAATAGCAACAGGTATCTTTCAGAAACTAAGCAAAGTCTTAAGCAAAGGGAAATTTAGAAGCAAAGTCTTAAGCAAAGGGAAATTTAGAAGCAAAGTCTTAAGCAAAGGGAAATTTAGAAGCAAAGTCTTAAGCAAAGGGAAATTTAGAAGCAAAGTCTTAAGCAAAGGGAAATTTAGAAGCAAAGTCTTAAGCAAAGGGAAATTTAGAAGCAAAGTCTTAAGCAAAGGGAAATTTAGAAGCAAAGTCTTAAGCAAAGGGAAATTTAGAAGCAAAGTCTTAAGCAAAGGAAATTTAGAAGCAAAGTCTTAAGCAAAAGGAAATTTAGAAGCAAAGTCTTAAGCAAAGGGAAATTTAGAAGCAAAGAAAAGAGTGATGTCATAGTGTTGCATTTTATGTCAACACTTGTTTTAGTCCTCCAGACCCCAATGCCACTTCATAAACTATATCAATAGGGGACAATTTCTTTTTCATATTTGTTTAAATATACATATGAGGAGGACAGATGTAGTAGCATTGATTCTAGATCTTCAGTGTAATGCATCTACACTCATTGGCTTAGCATTCTACCATGTGCAGGTTAGCCTCGCTTAGCAATCTGGTTGTGGAGAAAGTGTTGACTCTTCAAAATTCTTGCGGCCCTCATGCCATTTTAGTCTTATATCCAAAACTTAGACAAAGGCAATCCATCACTGTCAGAATTCAATGCCTACACGTCTTCTGGTCAGTAATTTGTTATCTTGTGCTGGCCTACAATATCTAATATATCTACAATATCTCCTATATGGCAATCTCTTCATAGATGAAGAAGAGACTTAAAGTGCAAGGGATGTGGTTCTACAAAAGAATACTGAGAATACCAGGGACTGAATATGTGAGCAATGAGGATGTTTTAAAGAAAATAGGAAGTAAAAATGAAACTGATAATAACAAGTGACATTTGAAATTTCTGGGTCACATAATGAGAAAAGATGGCTTAGAGAATTTAACTCACAGAACAAGAGAAATGGAAGAAAAAGCAAATAACTGACTTAACAAGTTTGTTGGCAGAACAGAAACAAAATGGGCTAGTAATAGGTCAAAACAACCAAAGACGAAGTTGTGGAGAGCGATGATCACACACATCCTGAATGGACCTAGTATATAAAAGATTTCTCAATCTATAATCAATTAACAAGCATTATGTAACCAGCAACTTTAAATATCTCAATAAATTTTATTACTTTATAATAATGATTATTTTTTTTTTTTTTTTTTCCCAATTTCAGGATCTTCTTGGAGACATGAACATCTGTTTGACTTTTCTTCCAACATCAGAGAAATTGTGTTTGAAAATTGTGCGAGCTTTAAGTCTTCCTATGATGAACAAGGAGAAAAAATCTACAGGTAAATTGATAAATGTTTTTTAATAGATGGAAAAAAAAAATAAAGATAAGAAGGTCTATGGTCTTTATCAATTATAACATTGAGAGCTGTCATTAATATAACAAATATAGAACCCTTTTTTTGTATAGTTGCTTCCTTTTAAAAAAAAAAAAAAAAAGAGGGAAAAGCAGTGACAGAGAACCATACCAAACTAATCAATTTTCATTATATTGATTTGTCAGTCAGGTGCATAAGATGAGCTTGAATCATTTCCATATTCAACATTATTTAGAAAGTCAGATCCTAAATGGAGGAATAGAAAGTCTCAAAAAGCCATAAGGCTTATTCCACTCAAAATTACTACAAGTCTGTGGCAGAAAAATTAAGTTTTTAAAGCAGTCTACTGAACTGGACGCTTATGATGGGTCAAGAGTAAAATGTTCTTGAAAGTAGTCTATTAGACCAGCAATTACTTGCCTATATCCATGCTTAGGATTGGCCAAGAGTGAAACAGAGTTGTATGTTCACTGACATTTTTGCAACAAGGTAAGTCTCCATGTTCTTTGTCTATTTCCTGTAGTTATAAAATTTCAGTTGACCCATTCTTTTTCTCCTGGATTACACCAAAATAAGGAATCAATAAAAAAAAATTTGATGACAATAGCAAATATACAAAGAGATTTGAGTGTCCAAATAATGTTAGATATGGTAGTAACGTTTCTTAGTATCTATTTCCTTTTATTTTTTTTTGTTTCCATTTTGCTTAAAACTTCCTCATTACTCACATGTTCAATCAATGGTATTCTCAGCATCTATCTGTAGAATCACTTTTCCACTGTCTCGTATCTCTTCTTTATTCCTGGGGAGGTTGCCTGTTAATTTCCAAAGTGTATCTAAATAATCATGCATATAATGAGATTATATATATTTATATATATATAATGATTGCATTTTCCTTTCATAATAAGTTATAAAGTAATAATACGCTATTACAATGAATCTTCAGATTTCAGTAGTAATCTTTTTATACAAAAATATTTTAGCTCTGCTTTAAGATACAACTTAATTATATCAATCTCAGTTATAGACTTGTTTTGCAATGAGTAAAATCCTTGAATTTCTTGATTTTACTTGATGTTATATAGCTCTCCCAGTCCCAAACCCGTGCTGACTATTGGCTAATACCTGTCCAGTATCATTCATATATAAATAGTCAGCGCCACTGCCTCTAAGTAGAAGGTATCTCAACAGCCCATTGTGGAAGAGGATGCAACTCCTGGCGCTTACAGCACCACATACAACCAACTCGGAGTCTTATCAGGCTGACCAGATTCCCTGTTTTATATATATATATATATATATATATATATATATATAATGTGTGTGTGTGTTATGGTATGACGATATATTAATTTTTATATATCAAGAAAGATGCATGACAAAGTGGTAAAAGTTTTTGTGTGATGCATTTTGTCCCTTAGGACTTCATTGGACAAGGTTTGTTTATGCTGATGTGACTACCTATGGTGTATAAAAAAGAAATGTATACACACTAACCCTGGAACAGTCTATCATAGCAAGAATTAGAAAAGTTTAGGAGATGAGGAATTTTATTTTCAGCAAAATGGAGCCCCACTACCATCATGATGTATGATTGGTAAGATTTCATTCATGTTCAAACAAATGGATTGGAAGACGAGGTTCTATAGAATATCTTCCAAATTAACCAGACCTCACCCCTTTAGATCTTTTCTTGTGGGGATTCTTAAAAATAAAGTCTGTGCTACAAAGCCAGCAACATTGTTTGTAGAACATACGACTGCTGCAATCACACTGTTACCTGTTTTTAGTAGCAGATTACCTCTACATTTTCGCTAACAGGTTGGTATTGATTGTTGCATGTTACTTGGAGAAGAAAGAGCAACCTTTTCATACAACATTCTGTTTGTAAATTCAGAGTTGTCATTATCCTTGATTGGTTAACAATCAAGGTTAGAGAGCTCAGTTTGCTCTCTAATTTTACTAATAGATGGAATGAATTTTGCAACTATAGTATTGTGAGGATAACACAAACTGCCACAGATGGAATCCCATTTTCTGTGCTGTTAAACATCCAGCTGCCTGCAACTGTCAGTATTTGCTTGTTAATACAGGAATGGTTAAATGTTAAGTGTGGAGGAAGGTTTTAGGAATTGGTGTTGTCAGGATGCCGAGATTTGGCAGAGTAGAAGTGAGAATGGAAAGATTAAGAAACTTTTCCTAATTAGCAATTTGGGTTTTGTTGTTTTTGGGAGAAAATCAAGAAGTGGAAAAGAAAATACAGATATTTCACTTGTCAGACTATTAGAACCAAATGTACATTCACACACAGTTACACACCTTTTTACACCTGCATACACAGATACATAGATATGTATGCACATTGATCTGTGGGAAGTGGAAGTGTGATGATAAGAAAAAAATGGAGAACAAAAGGTTACCGTAAACTGATAGATCAAAATAATATAATCAAAAAAAAGGACTAATTGATTATCGATCCTTGCTCTTCAAAGACAAAAATATGTACACAATGACTAAGAGAAAGAGAACAAAAATTACTTCCAAAATCAGCAGTGTAAATCATAGCAGGAAGGCTGGTTAGACTTAATATAAATGATCTCAAAAATTGCAGCGGTAAGGCTGGTTAGACTTGATATAAACAGTCAAGAATTCTCAGATGGTAATCTGAATGCACTTTGGTGATTATGGTGAAAAGAAAATCTCTGAAGGAAGATGTGAAACAGATCAGATTAAGTATTCTGCCATAACAGAACCAGAAGTATTCACAAGCATATGTAAATTTTCACATTGCCTTTGACAGATCTTAGCTGCTATGTGCTGATCAATCCTAATCTCTGACCTTTGATTAGTTCTGCCAATATATTCTGCATCAAACTAGCATGATGGTGAGAGAGCAGAACATTTTTGTGGGTTGATTTCAGCATTGGCTGGGAAGTAAAAACAGGCTGTAGATTGATGATAAAATAGCCAAGATACACATTTTGGACGATTTGCCAATCAATGGTAGCTGTAAATAGATAGGAGACTTTTTTGAACCATATTACTTGATTTTGTTAAAGATTGTTTGCAGAAGATCCAGAGAGTAGCAATTTTTCACCAAAACCTTTGTTATAAACTTGACATCTGAATAGGGCCTGATTAACCAAAGTCTTAATGAGGTCTAATTTGTTGTTGTTTGGGACAGATGATAATGTCTAGGCAATCAAGTAAACATAAGCTTAACAGTAAACAAAAGTCAGAAAAACTGAGGCTGACCTGTGTACTAACACATCAAGAAAAGGCAAGACTATATTTATTTCCTTTTCACATGTGAATGCTAATGCTGGTTGCAATTTACTCAGTAACTTGTGGTAAAATCTCAAACTGCTCCTCACTGTAAAAAAATACAGTAAGTGTCACTTGTATCTTTTACATTATTTGAAAAATTATTCTTATCTTCATTGCCATATTTACAACATTTTGACCATTGTATACTCTGGCCTTCTTCAGGTGATTGGAATTTCAAACCGAACACTTTATTTCATCCACTGGCATAGATTGTTCTAGTTCCACATACTATGCCTCAAGGATGCATGACCCAGTGGATAAAGATGTTGGTTAGATTCAGTGACTAGAACCAAAGAGTTGTGAGTTCACTACCAGGCCAGAGCAGTGGTGAACCAAAATTTGGAGAGCTGAGTTAAAGAGAAATAACTGAGACATCTGGAAGAGGTATGGCACATGGAACTAGAACAATGTACCCTGGTGGACAAAATAAAGGGATCAGTATGAAATTTATTCACTTACATGCTAATGCCCTTGGGAAAGGCTTTAATCCTCTTCTCCCTCTAGCTATGGGTAAATAGCAGGACAGACTGGGTTCTATAGCCTTGGATGGCAATTGGTCTAGGAGAAGGACAACTCTGAATTCAAAACCTGCGGAGCATCATTTGGGAACCTTGTGGTACATATTGCACCAGATCTCTGTATTCAGCCCTTCAAAAAGTGTGGTTGATTTTGCACAAAGCCTTCACCACTATAATCAAAATCATGTATGCTGGTATCTGGGCTGTCAGTTCCTAGGGACTCATATGTCAAATACATTGGAGAGTCCACCATATATATATATATATATATAAAGTACAGTAAAATAGACCCCTGAATGACCCAAGTTGAAGAGAGAGGTATTTTGCCAGAATGGGAGAATGTGATATATGTTTCTATATGTCGGAACAATTTTAAGGAATTGATTGACACAGAATTTTCCCACTTTGGTAGCATTTTTAGGCAATTGAATAACAGAGTCAAAAACAAATAGAATAAATTAGATGGGACTGAAAATTCAAATTGGAACATTAATAGAATGACATTGGCAGATAAAATCATCCCAAGGAAATTTAGGTCTATTCCTTTGTAAAATCATTTCACCCCAAGCAAGGCAATAAAGCAGTGAAGATGTAACAGATTATTGACTGTTAGAGAATTTGATAAAAATATACTATTAAGGAGGGAGGACAATAAAAGAATAAGAATTAAAACAGAAGATAACAATTGACATTGCATTTCAGTTTTCGAAGATCAATGTTGGCTGGGGAGTAAGAATCAGGAAGAGAGTTCCACAAGCGAGAAGTACAAAGGAAGAAACTGTTAACATAGAACTTATGGTTCCATCTAGCCATTTCAAATTGATGAGACCTTGCCACCAATCTAGTACTATGATTAAATTCAGTCTAAGTGCCATAGAGGAAAGTTCATCACAACAATTAAGATGTAGCAGGGGGGGACTTTTGTCACATTCAATACCTCAAAAACTAAACTGGTAACATTCCATCACTGAGCAGACCCTCAACACACACACGTCTTGGTATCGCTAAAAATATTTTGAAAATGGTTGGTTCCTTGTATCACTCAAGTTTGTGTCTGGACCCTCCTGCTATGCTTTACCTTTGCAAGAGCCAGATCAAACTGAAAATGGAGTACTACCGTCATATCTGAGCTGGAGCTACCAAATCTTCACTTTCCAGCCTTGATAGAGTTCAGAAACATCTACGTGGCATTGTAGGAGTAGGAATTATTTTACACCCTACCACCTCTTTTCCACAAATGAAATGTCATAGTAAATATTCTAAGTAATTGTAACTTTCTGAGAGACCTTACAAGATCCCTATAAGCATTGTCTAAGAAGTCAGGTGTAAATGAATGTGAAAGTCATTGGATAATCAACCGAATAATTAAGCTTACTTGAATGCAGATCATTTGAGCATGTAACAGAATTAGACCAAAAATAGGACAAGAACAGTGTGGTTTTGTTAAAGTCACTGGAACAAGAAATGTCATTTATAATTAGAATGATATCAGAGAGCAATACAAATGCAGAAGAACACATATCTATGTTTCACAGACTACACAAAAGTATTTGATAAAGTATGACACAAAGATCTATTTGAATTGCTATGGAAACTTTATTTGGAAAAAATAAAATATTACAGAACTTATACAAGGAGGAAACTGCCACACCTTTTTAATTATTTCATCCCAAGCAAGACAATAAAGCCATTAGGATTCAAGAGGTTACTGAGTGTTAGAGAATATGAGAAATATTATTAAGGAGAAAGTAATTTTCTGCAAGAAATTTAATATTTATCTTAACAAATGAAGTTTTCAAATGTTTTGTTCAAAGTTTTGTCTGGTTTACTTTTTATGAAAAAAAATGTGTCAATTTGGATTTTTCTGCTGTTCACTTAAATATTTGTTGAATATAATCATTGCTATGTTGCTTGTAATAGAGCATTGTGGCTGTTAAAATTCAACATGACCAATATCATTATCATCATCCTCCTCCTCCTCAATATTATGTATAAGTTCAACAGTAACCTGGTCATTTAGGTATTTATACCCTTATACCCTGGGTCAGATGACTTATTTTTGTTTCACTTTTTCTGTTTCTGCCACTGACTACCAAAGCTGGATTAAAGTAGCTGTATTGGTAAGGGTAGCGTTTGGTTGAAAGGGCAACCAATTTAAATATTTCTCAAAGATAATCATTGCTATGTTGTTTATAATTGGACACTGGGGGCTGTTGAATCTCAATATGGTCAATATCCTCCACCTCCTCAACATTTTCTGGTTCAGTTATAAGTTCAACAATACTCTGGTTGCTTAAGTGATTTTACCCAGGGTCGACTGTATTGAAGTATTTATTTTTGCTTCAGTTTTTTTGTCTGTTTCCGTCCGGCATCATGTTTTTCTGCCACTGACTACCGAAGCTGGATTAAAGTAGATCTATTGGTAAGGGTCACTCCTGGTTGAAAGGGCAATTAACTAAATATTTCTCAAAGATAATTATTGCTTTGGGGTTTGAATTGGGCATTTTGGATGTTGAACTTCAACATGGCCAATATCATTATCATCCTTATCATCATCAACAACATTTGTAATGTTTCAAATATATCCCTTTATTCAATTTCTCTGTTTCTTTTACTCTCAGTAACCCTTGCAACTTAGCTGATTCTATCAACTTTTTTTTTTTTTTAAATTTGAGTATTTTTTTTTTTTTTTTAAATTCTCCAATAGCGTGTCTGGGATGAAATCTTAAAATGGGTTTATCATACCCCAGTGCTCAGTTAAACTATACTCAGGTATATTCTTCAAGGCAGTTTAATATGGATTACAGCACCTGCATACTGCTTTGGTTATTGAAATTGGGAATTGCAGCTGTTGAAATTCAACATGGCCAATATCATTATCCTCCTCTTCTTTAACATTTTCTGGTTCCGTTATATGTTCAACAATTCTCTGGTCATTTTGTTATTTTTACCCAGGGCTGTTTATATTGAACCACTTATTTTTGCTTCAGCTTTTGTCTGTTTCTGACTGGCATCATGTTTTTTTTTCTGCCACTGACTCCTGAAGCTGGATTAAAGTAGATCTATTGGTAAGGGTCACTTCTGGTTGAAAGGGCAACCAGCTTAAATATTTGTCAAATATAATCATTTCCTTGGTGTTTGAAATTGGGATGTCAAACTTTGACAGGGTCAATATCATCATCATCTTCCTTAACGTTTTCTGGTGCAGTTCTAAGGTCAGCAATGCATTAGTCAATGTGTCAATTCAAATGTACATTCTTTGCATGGAAACAAGGAAATTATCAATAAACAGAGAATAATTTTCTAAATTCTTAAGATGCTTGCCTGAGAAGAAATATTAAAATGGACTTAGTTTGGATAATTGAAAAATGTTTGGATGATTTCAATTTTTCTCTTCATTTCATGTTCAGATAATTAAGTACTGTATTTATTTTTTAATATAATTCTATGGTAAACAATCATATAACTAAGAAAAACAGAGAAAATTTACATCAGAATTCAACTAAAATCTGTGTGCCAGGATATGAACTTATATACTCTTATATGTATGTTGATTTAACTATATCCATAGAGAGAGTGCATTTTATATATATATATATATATATATATATGTGTATATATATATATGTATGTATGTATGTGTGAATGGATGTGTATGTGTGCACACACATATGCATGTGTGTGTGTATGTATATGTATGTGAAAAGTGTGTATATGGATATAGATGAATATGTGTGTGTGTGTGTATATATATATATGTATGTATGTGTGAATGGATGTGTATGTGTGCATACACACATATGCATGCGTGTGTGTATGTATATGTATGTGAAAAGTGTGTATATGGATATAGATGAATATGTGTGTGTGTATATATATATATATGTATGTATGTGTGAATGGATGTGTATGTGTGCATACACACATATGCATGCGTGTGTGTATGTATATGTATGTGAAAAGTGTGTATATGGATATAGATGAATATGTGTATGTGTGGATATGTGAATATATTTTTGTATGTGTGTATTTGCATGTGTTTTTGAACATAGAAATATAGGTCCTTGCTGGATTAGATAATCGTTATATTTATTTTTTATATGTGATTTGTAACCTGTAGTCGATATTAAATTTGTCAAATTTTCTCAATTACAAAGCGGCCCTTTAAGTAAACGCAATTTTACTTTCCTTTGCCCCATCTCTCTCCCCCACCTTGTCTTTCCCTCCCTCTTATTCTAACATTAGATTGTCTATGGGGTGTGCATGTCACCACGAAATGTATCTTTATGAATTAGACATCCAACAACATTCATTTTTCTCTTACTTAAACCCCTTCCACCCATCTCTCCTAAAATTCTCTCTGTTAGGTTTAATCTCCTCCTCCTCCTACTTACACTCTCTCTAAATTCTGTTTTTATTCCCGGAGTTGTTTTTTTTCTTTTTTTTTTTTTTGAATTTGTAGGTCTGATGAATTGGATCGTATTTATGATTCCAATGGAATAAATTATGACCATGGAATATTAGTGTTTAAGCCTTTTATTATATATATATATATATATATATATATATATAGCTGGCCACTCATATTCGAGGATACCCGTCTACTATGTCAGCTATCCAATTCCTATTGCAGATGCTTGCTCAGGTGCATTTGTGTTTATTCAACACCCACAGAGCCCACCTGTGGTTTATACTGCAACTATGCTGAGCAGACCTTAGTTACAGCTTCTGGGAGAGAGCATGTTATCTAGCGTGATCAATAGTTTGAACAAGGCCAGCACACTCAAACCCTCAGTCACAATGACTTGTGACTTTTTGCTAGCACAGCTATTGATGGCCTTCAAGGGTTCCGTCTACTTGATTTCACTCACAAGGCTTGGGTCAACCTGTGGTATGGTTGTCAGGCACTTTCCAAAGGTGCAGCATGCTGGGATCGACCTCTTCAGTCTGATAACATCAGGAAGTTTTCTTACTGATAAATTGACCATGGTAAGGTTTGAACCCATGTCTCATGGTCAGAATGTGAATGTTCTAACCACTCGGCCACATGCCTATATATATATATATATATATATATAAAATCCCCTCACTAGTAGCACGCCTGAGTTTCATGCATGACTTAATCTTCAGGTGCTGAGTATGAGCTGTTGTACAACTTTGCATTATAATATATCTGATTATCACAATGTTGGCATAATTATATACAGGGTATCCATAAAGTTCATGTGCACTTTAAGAAATTTATAACTATTTGTATTTGCAATAGAAATAATTTGTAAAAAGGATTAGAAAGAAGTAAGGTTTTATTGAAATTTTATTTAAGTTTACACATGTCCTCCATCATTAGCAATACTAAGGGTAATACAATTTTGCAGTTCATGGAAAACATTTGCCAACTGATTTACAGTAATGCCTGAAATCACATTAGTTATTTTAGTATACTTAAAACTAGGTACATTAAACTTTATAACATTTTTTACAGATTATTTCTATCACAAATAAAATTATAAATTTTTAAAGTGCACACGAACTTTATGGACACCTTGTATTATGCTGGGATTACACTTTTTTAAATTTGAAAATTAGGCAATTATAATAAGTGGAACTTATATATGCATGTAAAAAAAGAAAATTAAAAAATTATATATTTGAGTAGGGAATATTCATATTTTAATTTTTTTAAAATTATTTCTAAATAAAGGGAAATTACTTGTTCTTATTAAAGCTTGAATATATATTTAATAGTAATGTATTAAAAATAGACTGTAATTAGCATTATAAATAACAATTAAAAATTAAAGTTAAAAACTAAACTAAAATTAAAAAAATATGAATATTCTCCACTGAAATATTTTTTTTAATTTTTTTTTGTTTTTTTTCTTTCTCTTTGTTATGGAGTGGTTTCACAGTGGAGGCTTGTATTTGCACTAAGTCAGTCCTAAAATATGTTCAACGTACAAAACATTAGGAACTTGATATAATAAGTAATGACGCAGAGAAATCCAGTTGTCACTTTTACAGGTCTTTCTGTGTAATTCTTGAATGTAGCATAAAGACACCCTCCATCTCCACCCTGCCTCTCAGTCTCTCCAACCCCCTTTTTATTCTTTCACCCCCAACTCCGATTCTGTTAGGAGATCGCACATGGTCACTTCTTTTCTTTTATTTTACGTAATTTATTTATTTTTTTTTTTTTTACTCTGATATATAATAAAATAATTTTAACCTTTTGAGCCTTGCCACCGCTTTACCGGTGGCAGAGAAAAATGCTGTAATACTCAGTCACCAGCTGAACAGTGGTAGAGAAAAATGACCTAATGCCCACCTACCAGTTGAACGGTGGGTAAACACTTGTAACTATTTTTATATCTACCATGAAACATTACATACCAGTTATTTGTGAATTTTGACTCAGGAGCTCAGGCAGAAGAAAGGTTAAAATTGTTCAGGAATACAGGACTGAAAGGGTTAAGGTATGTTATATATATGGGTTAAAGTGTTCATAGAGTGTATGGTTTTTATTGGTTTATTTTGTTTTAGAGCATATCATCATCATCAATGCTGACAAGATTTTTAGGATAGATATGTATGAATAGAATATATATTTTTTGTAAGAAATCAGTTTGTCGATCAGTTTTAATTGACATTTTTGTAAAGAGGGTTTTTGTCGAGAGCCAACCATACTGCTAGTACTACTTTATTTTTCAAAAAATGTATTGCTGGTAATTTCACTCTAAACATCTATTTTTATACTTTCTGAGTATTTAGACCCAAGTTTAGGGGGTTAACTATTTACCCATAGCTGGGACCCTAACAGGTGCTACCACCCTGGGTCAGGGTGGACCTAGGAACACCAGCAATTAAGAAGTGGTTACACACTCCTTAAAACCTCCTTATCAGAGGCTGTGCGGCTGGATGTAGTCTGTGTAAATATAAAAGTGGATGTTGAAGTCAACACCAAGTGATGACAGTGTTTCATGCTTAAACCCCTGATGATTGGATGCTGGCCTCAATGACCAATATATATATATATATATATATATATATATATATATATATATATAAAATAAACGTTTTTTTTTTTTTAGTCACGTGTTTTATATCTTTTTAAGCTTATGCTAATTTTAGGTTTTACCAGGAATTTTATCAATAAATTTGTTCCTTGTTAATTCCTCCTGAGCCAGTTCACCCTGATGATCCCATGTGGTGAAACCTAGGTAGGTAGTACCTGGCTCATAAGGATATATATTATATATATATATAGTGAACATTGAAGTAAACACTCAAAGGCAACAGACCTAGCCCAACCCTCTCCAGGCTGCTTTGAATTCAAAGTTTTTCTTCTCCTAGATTGGGTTCCATAGCCTTGAGTGGCAACCAGTCTGTCTGTCTGGGGTAGAAGAGATGGATTTATACTATATATAAGGATGTTGAGTAGTATCTAAAACAAAAGTGGAGATAATGGGACCTAGTGTAAAGCTGTTTTAAGTTACGACATGTGTTCACCCATATGTTAAGTTTGATATGTTCAAGTTGGAATGAAAGACAAAACTGTTTATAAAGGAAAATGAATTAGGATTTTTTGAGGATAAAAGAAGTAATAAATTAAATTACCTTATATCTGATGACCAGTAAGTTTTGCTTTTATTTACCATATATTAGAGCCGTTGGTGTATTTTGGATTTTAAAGCAGCAAACTCCTAGGAGAATTAGTTTTTATCTTGATTAACTAGTATACTACCTTGTGATATTATCTTTTGATGATCAGTGAGATCATTCATATATATATATATATATATATATATATATATATATATATATATATATATATATATAATAGGATAAAGAACAAGTAGGAAAACTGATCTCAATCTAACATGTTTATTAAAGCCTCATCAGAGATCAAGACAGAAATGCTAAAAAATCAAAGATATGCAGATTAATGACATGTTTCGCTATTTCTTATTGGTTAGATACATGTCATGTGTAATGAATTAACATGTAATATTCAAAAACGTGTAAGACAATATTCAGGATGCTAAAGTTTTTTTTTCAAAATCTTAGTGAGACACTGCAGGATGTTTTGAACAATTTTGTTTTGGTTTGATTTGTTTTCTCAGTAAAGCATATTTTGAGCATATTTTGTTTATGTCTTCATTGATTTTTATGTATTAGAAAGAGGTAAGTTAGATTTGTGAATAATGGTTCTATAGAAAAATTGTGAAGTAATGTAGCTTTTTTAAACATGTGATAATAGTTGTTATAATTGCTTTTTATCATGATCTGACAAAGCTTTAATAAAGTGAAACATGTTAAATTGAGATCCATTTCCTACTTGATCTTATATATATATATATATATATATATATACATGAATAAAGACAAAAGAAAACTTTTCTTAGCAGGCTAAGTCCGTCATAGGACAAAACGCATCGATTAAGAAAAGTTTTAATTTTTATTCATGTTATTTTTTTTACAGATATGTACTAGTTCAGCTATGGGTCAGACTGAGAGGACAAAGAAAAAAATTGCTTGTTAAGTAAACATGTTTTCCTCGTTGGGACTTCTACAAATATATATCTGCCAGCATCAGTTTCATATTGCAATGTAAACAGTAATTTTTGAAAGGATTTTTTTTTATCTGAGGTTATTTCTTATTATAAACCCACTAAAAAAAAGAAAAAGAAAAAAAAAGTAACATTTATAGTAATAAAAAAATATAGTTTTAAGGTATGCTATATTTATGGGTTAAGATGCGTCAATATCAGAGAGAGCATATGTAAATTTAAAAATGGACACTGAGGTCAATATCCGACAGTTTCATGCTTAAATGCAATCATCATTATATCTTTAAAACCAATTCTTTTTTTTCTCACCAAAAATTTGCAACAACAAAAAAAAAGCTAAAATTTAATAAAGGCCATCCTTTCATCTTTTGTCATTCAGAATAAAGGGATGAAGACTAGAAAATTCAAAATAGTCCCTTTTTTCCCCTCTTTCTCAACTTGTTTTATTCCAAATTAGTTTTCCATGGAATTTTTCCAAATTTTGAAGTATTTTGGCATTAAAAGAAGTTAATGCATTGATTTCTATTTATCTTACAGTTGCTTGAAAGTGAATTTCGACTTTACTGAGTGTTTATTGAACACATATGGTTTTTTTTTTTTGTCTGATATCTGTAAGTGGAATGCAGCAGATGTATGATAATTCTGTGTACACTTTACATAATTTCCATGAGGTCTGCATAGGAATTTGTGTGTACTTTGTCCACACTTTTAGTTTGTATGGTTAGTTGGCACTTTTGGGGTTGAGTGACATAAATGATTCAATTCAACACATTGATACTGTGTTCTTGTTACATTGGACTTTCTCGTGTGGCTGAGTGAAGGGGATGCTGAAAAGTTTAGTCTGACCTATATCTCAAAAATCGGTATTTTAACAACATTATAATATTGATTTTGGATGTGTGCTGGGCTGAAAGCTTTTCCACACCTTGTGTGTGTGTGAAAATATATGTTTAGAATTTGCTATATTTATAGAGAAGCGTGCTTAAAATCAGAGATAGGGTGTTTATACATATAGACAATGTGGACATAAGATTCAATTTTTGTTAAATTGCTTTTTTTCATATCACACAAATATTTTTCTTCAAAACAGGTAAAACACCTTCAAAGTATGAAGGATAAAAGTTATAGCAATATGGAGACAAAAGGCTTCAAAATCTTGTAAAACTTATGAGGGACTCAAAATTACGACAAATATTTAGGAAACTTAAAAAAAAATTGTTTCATTGGTTAATTAGAATCCCCAAAAGAGTTTCAAAATAAAATGTCAGATTTTTCTTCAAAAATTTCTAATGTTTTCATTTCTAGCCCCCAATAAGTCAAAACTGGCCAATTCCAGTAATTTTCAGAAATTAAAACAAAATGCTACAGTTTAGAAAAGCTAGTTATACAGGTCATCATATACAATATTGTAAAATGACTGAATTTGTCAAAATATATTATGTGCTCTTGTCTGTGAGCATGTGTAAAATGTGTAGAATGTATAATAATATCTAAGACAAAAGTGGAGATGATGGGACAAAGTGGAAAAGCTTATGGATGAAAAGTTTTGCCGACATGACGTTGTGACACTGGTAAAGGAAAAGCCGACATGACGTTGTGACACTGGTAAAGGAAAAGAGTTAATTTAAAATATGAACTGGAACAGATGGGGAGGGTTAAAAGTATGGAATAGCATATCAACTGAAAGAATGAACAAAATGGTTTCCTATTAAAAATATGGCTTGAAGAAAGGACAGACCTGAAAAGAGACTTATATTTAACATCAGGTAGAGAGTTAAAATTTCTAGGTCACATAATGAGGAAAGTGTTTGGAAAATTTGATACACACAGGACAGACAGAAAAACAACACATGACATACTTACTGAACTTGAGTAAATGGATGGTGGAATATTGCTACTATGTGTGTGTATATTATATAAGTTAATTTATTATAAACTGTAATTTTGACTTTGCTAACTGGAAAGTTCTCCATGGCTGAATGATTAAGAGCATGTCAGGCTATATGATGTTTCCTTATGGGATAAAAGTTCAATTCTTGTTTGAGAATGCATATTTTCTACAAAATTTCTAACATTCAGGCCAATAAATGTAATACTGTTTAATTAAAAAAAAAAATGTATCCATAAAAATAATGTATAAACAGAAAATATATTAGAATATTTGTCAGATTTAATCCATTTCATCTTGTGTGTGTATGTGTATATATATATATATATATATATATATATAAGACAAAGGGGAAAAAGTTTGTCATATATCTTTCCTCCAAAACTGTTGAGATATAAAAATTTATGTATTGTTCTCCCATATATAATATTTATATAGTACTGTGAAAAAGTCTTAGGCCATTTTAAACTATTGTAAATTTCTGTTATAAGCAGATGTTTTTTTTTTTTATTTTTTTTTATTTTGCTGTCTACAGATGAAGTGTCAGACATATTGGAGTCATTTTCATGCCTAATTATTCATATATTTTTGTAAAGGTTCTGAAGGATCATGGAAAATGGAGCTTTTGCATGGAACTGGAGATATTTTAATTCTCTTGAAACCTGCAGACTCTTGTGTTTTAACAGCACAACATGAAGTGATGCTGCTGTGATTTCATTAGCAAGTTTTACACAAGGGAGTGTCTAACACTATGCCAGACAGATTTGAATTGTCCTTCTCCTAAACTGGTTCCCAACCAAGGATAGACAACCCAGTTTACTTTGTTATTTTACCCCCAATGAGAGAGAGGGGCAACAAAGGATGGATTCCTGCCCTTTCCAAAAACAATTGTGAGAAGTGAGACTGGAATTTGAACTCCTGTACAGTTTGATCCTTAAACCTTCCATGTATGTTTTAATTAGTAAGCATAAACCTCTTAATGTGTAAATACATCAAATACGTTAATATAAACATACTATGCTTATTCATCTGAAAGATGACATGATTTTGAGAAGCTACTTATTGTCTATGTAGAGCCTGCCAAATAGGTCCTCCTAATTTTGTGACACAAATACATTGTGAATTTTCTTTTTCTGCCCCAGATATATAAAGAATTTGCCTGCTTCAGGTCGGTCAGAAGGTAGCAGAGCTAACACATTGTTACCAACTAAACTAAATATAAACTACTAATACCTTTTTTCTTTTCATTAATCCAACCATATCCTAGTACTGTCAGTGGGATTATAAATACTAAAGTACAAATTATGTGCAGTTGTGTAACTTGTATGGAAATAGAAGTTGACCAACCACTATTTTCAGCATTTTATAGCTGAGGCAGTTAATGTTCCATTTCTAACTGCACTCTGTCCCATCACAATATATTTTAATGTCTTGTTACTGGTATGCCACAATAGTTGACAGAAGTATTAGGCAAACCATTTTCTGTACATTATTTGCCCAAGCAGAAGCAGAAAAAGAGCTGTTACTCTCATATGTAACCTTGACAAGGGTTCACTCATGAAGTTATGCATAAATTTGTTTTGTTTTTTTCTTACATACTAGCTGTGTGTGAATACTTATTCCACATGTTTATACATGTTCAGTATAAAAATTCTAGGGAAATCTTAGAAATATATTTTAAATTTATTTTTTGTCCATGTATATTAATAATTGATAAAAAAATATTTTATTTCACTGGATTTATTCCAATCCTATTTGAGAATGATTGCAAAATATTTTCCCCTCCTCAATTTATAGGCAAAACTGCACAGATGCATTCTGGGATTTCTTACTAGCCAATAAGATTGTCTCAGGTCTGTCTTGAAGTCAAAATGCTATGTTCATTAATTTGAATTTGCTCTTGTGTGTCAACCCCAATTCTTAGTTTGTGCTTGAACACACATCTCTGCTACCAGTAGGAAATGTATAACTATCTAAGCCAAGATATTTACAAAATTTAGCTTAGTACCATCCATGACTGCAACTACCACCTGGTGAGGATCAAACTTACTACAATAGTAATAGTCTATGATATGGTTACCTGCATGGAAAGTGAAATTGACATGCTGAATTCAAATTTCAGCCTAATCTGTTAGGTTTGCTTTCACACTAATACCTTTGGAAAAAGGCAGGAATTTACCTCTTCTTCCTCCATAATAGTCAACTAAACTGAGCTTTCTAAGGTTGAATAGCTATCAGTCTAAAGAGGAAAACTGAATTCCAAACCATGGAGATTGTACTCCACTATCTTTTCTGTTGTAATGGAATAACCATTCACCCCCATGAATGATTACACTATAGGTAGTAAGTACCTATAAAGTCAACTGTCTATGAGAGACTCAAGGAAGAGTGAGAGAGATAAGACACAAGCACATCCAACCTTCCAATTCATGGCACTCACCACTAGATTGACCTGTGTGTATAACTGTACTATATTTCATATTGTACTGGTTGTGGACAATAAACCTTTCTCCTATTATCCACCTGGTGTTATGTATTTATTCCCTTAGCATGGAATATAACATTTTCCAAGAAGTCATGGCAATACCCAGATAAAGAAAAGAAAGCTATGGAGAGCCATGATAGCCTACATCTTGAAGGGAGAAAGACAGTTCTGAAGAGAAATCTGTGGAGAAGGCAACAGGAAACCACTATTTTTCAAGAAACCATGGCAATTCACATAACAAATGGAAAGCAATCTGTGGAGATCAGTGATTGATAACATTATCGATCTCTTCTCCAAGGTGGAGCACCTGTTTTTTTGTTTTTTTGTTTTTTTTTCAAGAGACCCCCCCCCAAAAAAAAACAGATTAATCTGAAATGCCAATATTTAATTTAAAGTCACTTGAGCAATTTACAGTTTTGTTTATTTTCTTCCTTTGTTTTCCAATATTTTAAAATATTTTCATTTTACTTGTTTATTTTTTCATTAATCAAAGATAATTAAATGATGACTTCTTGTAAAATTGGTTGCTAAGTTAAAAGGGCATTAGATAATATGAAATTAACTAGTAAATGTCAATGGTTGTTTTAGAAATTACTGTTTTTGACACACCCAAATTTTACACAGGAAATATTCATGTTTTTAGCCAACTTGAATTATCATTTTTGCATATTAAACAGAGAGGAATAGTTTTAAATTTTTCTTTTGCCAGTTTTTGCAAAATTTGTTTTGTAGATTTTCACAAAACATTTACTCAGTTTTTCTTAGTCTGGCTTAAGGTCATCGGTTGCTTGAGTACCCATAGAAGTTCAAAAACCAAAGTCAAATGTGATACACATTTTGACGATCATGTCTCTTTCGATTCATGACTCACTAAGCTGAAGATTTTCTCACAGTACACTGATTGTGAGCCAATGCTATAGGGTCCAGTTTGTCCCACTATTCAACCCATGGCTTGAGGGGAAGAGACGAATTCATACTTTTCCCAAGAGTGACTAATGAACCTGACTGGAATTGGTTAACTTGTAGTGTAAGCCCGACACTCAATTTGTAATAAAAATATCACAAATAGCTACATTTAGGTATAAATTTACATGCTTAATTAAAGAAATAAAGAAATTTTGTAAAAATCAACCATTTTGGACTTATTGACAATAAAAGTTTGGACTCATTCACATTTGGTTCATCTGACATTACTGATGTTGTTTTCATACATTTGCCTAGAGTGGTCATGCGCAGAAGCAACAGCCTTTTTACTGATTTTACTCATCTCAATTACTGCGCAAAACCAAAAGAAATCTCTAGACACTTTTGAAAGTGAAACTTGTATTGAATTTTTTTTTTGGTAAATTTAAGTTATTTATAAAAGCAATGACAAGTATTGTTTTTTTTTTTTTAATAGTAAAGCTGTAATAATAATGAATTCTTGGTTAGATAACAAAATAAAACGTAAAATAAAAACAAAACAAAACATAAAATAATAAATAAAACATAAAATAAAACATAAAACTAATAATAATCATGCTCTTTTTAAATTTTGCGCAAAGTTTGTGCATTGGGTGTGCATTAATCAAGACAAATGAAGCTTCGGCACATGACTATGCAAGGCAAACA
>CAHIKZ030002811.1:560000-735000 GCA_903632075.3 Acanthosepion pharaonis
ATTCATTCTAATTAATATTAAATTTTACTATAAAATTCAAAATTACCAATTTTAAAAAATTATAAAATTATATAAAGAAACTGAGGAAAAAATACACGTTTTGTTATTTTGTTTTTATTGAAAGGCCCAAAATTCAGTTGGAATAAATGTTAAAGTCTAATGTTGCTCTGAGCTTCGTTACAACTTAGATACATTTCAAGTGATGATGTGGGCAGGGGAGGGTGAAATCTTGCAAAAGACAATACATACACAATCAGATTACAATACACAAACATGTAGACATATTTAGATATATAAACATACAAAAAAGTGACAAAACAGGAAATAGTTGTCCATGACCCTTAAAAAAAAAAAAAGAAAAATGGACAACATATACAATGAAAAACACATAAGCGATTATACACACATACATTGATAAAGACACACACATATAGCCACCAAGAAATATTCAAATTTGAAAGTGTTAGTAAATGAATTCTAACATACTATTAAAATATAACTTGTACGGGCAAAGATATATAGATAAAAATGGTTGAATAGATAAAATTTAATATGTGTAGAATAGAAAGCAAATATTCACCAATGAACAACATAAGGAAAAAGGACACTAAAATATATAGAAATGGATAGAAAAATAAATATATACACATACACAAATAAGAAGAAAACCAAATTCAAATGTCCAGGCAAAAATGTAACACTTAAAAATAAAACTAATATATAAAAAAAGAAAACATCTAAACACACAAATATATATATAAATATCTCATATATACTTATATACACATTAGTACAAATACATGAGTACAAATATATATAACAATCTACTCTGTATTGAGCACTCTTAAGAATACCATTTTTTGGTTATTGGAATTTATTCCATATACACCAATCCTATACTTGAGATATATATATATATATATATATATATATATATATATATATATATATATATATATACACACCAACACTAAGGAATGCTAATGAACTAATGCCCCCTATTTATTGCCATTAATGCTACGACAAATTCAGGGGGCACAATAATAACACCATTGAACCAAAACATTTTTCTGACATTCACCATTATTGGCTATTCGTTTTTGCCAGCACAAGGCCAGCTGGAATCTTGTTTGTCACATACATTGCTGTTGAAACATTACCCAATGCCTAACTGTGCTTACATCCATTGTTTGGTCTTTAATCATTCATCAAGTATCATTTAAATGTCAATGGATGCAAGTTTTTCCACCTAGAGGAATTCAATGAGAGTGTATAAAAAGCAGAGATTATTAATGATATCTTGCTATATTGCTATCTATACCACAAAAAAAAAATGGTTTATTGGCAGGGAGGTTCAACCTATACTACCAAATGACTAACATCTGCTTTGGCATTGTGGTTGAACATAAAACTGTGGCAATACTTTCAGAGTAATCTCTGCATGTGCATTTATATATATATATATTGTGTGTGATATATAAGAATAAGTATGAAACTGACAGTCACCATGCCATATTGATTACTATTATATATATATATATATATATATATATATATATATTATGAAATGGATTATATTTGAAAATTATTTAATATATTTTCTATTTATGTTATTTTTTAATAGATACAATTTATTTAAGTAAATGCTCTATTTTTAAATAAACGATATTAATTACATTTACAGGCCTGAATGTTCGAGAAATTTCAAGAATTTATTTAAAAAAAAAAAAAAAAAAAAAAAAAAAAAAATGGAGCATTTACTTAAATAAATTGTATCTATTAAAAATATGTAAACATATATATATATATATATATATATATATATATATATATATATATATATATATAGGGTTGTTGGAATAATAATGTTTGATTTTAGAATGAAATTTTATTCCTGAATTGAAGACAATGTATTTAAAAAGTGTTTAAATCTGTCAAAATAAGAATCTTGAATATTTATACATTCCTGTCATCAAGTTATGAGATTATTTATGGCTTTATGATAAAACTTAAAATGTTTTTGGATACCAAGTAATCTTTGAATCCAGTTTCTGCATTTTCTTGGCAACAGAATTTCTTTTGGCTTAAAATCAAGAAAATATGGTGGATGTGACAAAGGGTCGTATCCCAAGTCATCCTGGCAACATGTGGCTCGAGTATTGTCATGAGGCATAATTGGACATTGTCAATTAACTTGTGTCGGTCACAATTTTGCTTAACTGAATGTGTATTTCATCCAGTTGTTGGCAGTGATGCTTTGGCTAGATTCCAGAAAGCTGTAATGGATAAAGCCAATGGCAGACCACCATATTGTCACCATAATCTTCTGCTTCTTTTTATTTATTTTTTTTTAGTGCTTTATGATGATGAAGCCATTGAGCCAATCATTTACAATTGTTATAAAAGATCCATGACAATTTGATCAAAAAATGGATTCTTATAAATGACTCAGGCAAAGAAAAGTAAACATCTTTTTTTTTTCGTCATGTTCAAGATAAAGAGCATATAACATTTTAAGTTAAATTTTGAAAGAGATTGATATAAAATTAACAAAGAATACTTTAGTCATTAGGAATGAGTAATATATTTTTGTGCAATTATGATATTAGAACTCAAAAAGGTTTATTCTAAAACTGGACATTTTCCACACAACCTAATTTAGTTTATGATCTGAAATATACATGTATGTCATTTAGTATCGGCTTAGTTTAGATACTAAACTGTAACTATATATCATTTTCACTTGTTATTTTTTGTTGGATTTTGTGAGAATAGCTTTAACACTGTTATCCTTTTTTCAAATCTAAAAAAGAATTCATATTATACATGTAATGGATAGTGCTTGGATTGAGGAATTGGAGAGCTGAGTTCGAATTCCAGTTGAATCCATTACATTCACTTATGTGATAATACCTTGCCCTTGAGAAAGGTATGAACCTTATTCTCCCACCAGCTATGGGTAAATAGCAGGACAGACTGGGTTCTACAGCCTTGGATGGCAACTGGTCTAGGAGAAGGACAACTCTGAATTCAAAACCTGCAGAGAGTCGTTTGGGGACCTTGTGGCACGTGGTGCACCAGGTCTCTGTATTTGGGCCTTCAAAATGTGTGGTTGGTTCTGCACAAAACCTTCACCACTATAATCGAATCATGTGCTGGTGTCTGGGCTGGCGGTTCTTAGGAACAGAGTTGCTTGACCCTCATATGTCAAAAAAAAAAAAAAAAAAAAAGAGTCCAGCATTGATTACATTATAAATTTTTTTTTTTAATTTGGGGGAGGAAATATTTTAGCCGGAAAGAAAATCAGTTATTTAGTATTTTTGTTTCTTTTCTCTCATTCTGTGATATGTAAAATCTCTCATATATATAAAATATATATATATATATATATATATATATATATATATATATATATATAATCTCTTGATGCAGTATTCATAATTGTAGCCTGTATGATGGCTTTTACTATTCAATTTGATTTGCACTTGCTACAATTTTATGTGCAAAAAAGGGAAAAATTGATTTGGCATGTGAAGTTTTTAATGAAACGAAAAGAAAAGTTGTTCAAAAGCATTCATTGATTTAAAAAATGATCTAAGGCTCCATTACCTTTTTCAACATTTACATATGAATAATACTGAGTCTTTTTTTAGTTTTTTCATAATATTTTTTTTTTTTTTACAGTCCATTCTACTTATATTTTGATAGATATTGTCAGGTCGCCTTTCTTTTCAATAGTATGAAGAAAGTTCATTCTGGTTCTTGACAGATTTTGTTTCAACATTGAGCCAGTCATAGGACTTAAACAAGCCATTAGCAAAGCGAGATGTTTTTATATATATATATATATATATATATAAAATTGTGGCCAGGGGTTAAATACATTATTGAATTAATCTTGCTATACATTAATGTAAAAAAAAAAAAAAAATCTTAAAATCCTGGAATAATTACCAAAGAATTTTGTTAAAAAGAACAAGAGATAAATATTCTTTTTTTTTTTTTCACTCTTACATTTCAGTTCTAATAATAAGCCTTATTCGTTGTAGGGGAGTTATAATTCCGAGTAAATAATTATAAAGCCACTAACATACATTATATATATATATATATATATAAAATGAAAAACAAACTACTTTAAGGTACCATTACAATAATTTATTTCTCCATGACCCGGAGTCCTTTAAAAAGGATTTTGGTGAAATAAATTATTGTAATGGTACCTTAAAGTGGTCTGTTTTTCATTAAATATTAGCTCTGTATTCACATTGAGCTCTCAGGATTTCATCCTCCTTGGAATTACCCATTCAGTTTACCAAGTTCTTCGTAACTTAAATATATATATATATATATATATATATATATATATATAAAAGTACTTGTTAAAAAAGAGACATGGAAACAACAAAATGAGTATTATTTATTATCTGGTTGCCATGAGGTACTGGAGACAGGAATGACGGTAATACTAAGTAAAATGTGAATTTGTGGTCAAATGTAGATCAAATATGGAGCGGAATCTGACAGAAGGATAAGAATAAGTAAAGTATACACAGACTTTTTTTTTTTAAGCATTTCAAGCAAGGGGTTACAGAGAGTAAGAGTAAAGAGGAGGGTGTTTGAAGAAAGGATATAGAGAAGGATGGGGATCAGGATCAAGGCATCAGAAGATGTCGATTGACATTACATTTGAATATTTGAAGATTATAATTATCAGGGTAGCAAGTAAAAGGAAGGGAGTTCCACAGACGGGAAGTGCTAGATAAGAAGCTGTTGGAGTTGGAAAAATGGCTACATTTAACAGTTGCCAACCTAGTACATGCTTGAATTCATGCAGTTTGGGAACCAGGAAAAGTAGTTTGTCGGAGCAGTTGCCATGAAAATACTTGTAGAAAAGACAGAGGGAAGCAACAGCACATCTGAAAATGAATGTAGACGAGATGCCAGATCAGGATTTCTCCTAAGTTTGTTTTTATAGATGTGTGTAATGAGTGTCTAGACAATTTAGTTAGAAAACACAAAACATGTCTGGGGTTTTCTTACCTCAAATTCTTGTTGAGCGCTAAAAGATAAATGTTACTATTATGTTCTGAAGGAAAATGAGTCAGAATTTTTGTTGATGCATGTGTTAAGAGCCTGTCTGTGTTAACTGCCTATCTGATAGAATGTTTGTGTGTGTGTGTAGAGGAGAAAAGTGTGGTCAATTCTCATTGGTTTAGAAAGAGTGAATTAATGATACTTATAATTGTTTTATTATAATTATTTTTGACATTATAATTAATTTTTATTTATTTACTTTTTTATAGACATGACAGTGACAGTATAATTTCTTATTTATGTATTTCTTTATGAACACAACATCATAGTGAAAGTGAAAATTAAAATAAAAAAATTAACAATGTTAAAGTTGGTTTTTATAAAATAACTAATGAGTGTCCAGATAATTTAGTTGTGCCTGAGATTTTCTTACTACAAATTTTTGTTGAGTAGTAAAGGATAACTGTTACTATTATGGCCTGAAGAAAAATGAGTCAGAATTTTTGTTGATGCACATGTTGAGGGCCTATCTGTGTTGACTGCCTCTCCAATAGAATGGTGGGGTCAATTCTCCTTGGTTTAGAAAGAGTGAATTAATAATTGTTGTAATTGTTTTATTATAATTATTTTTGACACTAAATAATTTTTATTATGGACTTAAAGTGACACTATAAATAATTTTTATTTTTTTTATGGACTTAAAGTGACACTATAAATAATTTCTTGTTTATGCATTTCTTTATGTACATAACCACATAATGAAAATGAAAATTAAAAGGAAAAAATTTAACAATGTTAAAGTTACGCATACTAATTATGAAGCTAAGATCTCTGAAGGTCTACTTAAAATTAAGTTTTACAGGCTACCTCCTGAATTTCAAAGAATCAACTGAAAATTGAAGGGTGCATGCCTCTTTATGAAACCAATTTCCTTGCTCACATCAAGCCAGAGGGACTTTCTCTTCCTGAAGGGTTTTTTTTTCACATATTCATTAATAATAACAAAATTAACCCACTATTTGCATAAAGTTTTATTAAAATTTTTATCTCTTTCTGACCAATCTACCTTGCTGGTAGATTTTAAATAACCCACTTTTCTATAAAAAAAAAAAACCTGAACGCTATGCACTCATGTGATCAATAGTTTCTGTAACATAGCTTAGTAGGTGTGAATTAAACCAAAAGAAGAAGTCTAAGATGCCCACCCCCCCAAAAAATTTTTTTTCACCTATAGTGTATCAATTTTTGAGAATATCACTTAATACAAGGCTCAAGAGCCACTCAAGTTAGTGGGTTACTGAAAGAGGTTGTTGAAAGTAGATAATGGTTGACCAGAGACTTAAAGAGGTTAAGATTGTAGTGTTTGAGGAAGCATCCTCATCCTAAGTCTGTTCCACAAAATAGTGGTTCTCAGGAAGAAGCTGTCCGAATGGTACTTACTTCTTACCAATAGAATACCATGAGGATGATGATGATGATGATTCTACTCTGGCAGGTTCTAGTTGAAAATATCTGAACTAATGGAACTCAGAAGCATAGCTTCTTTTTTTTCAACATTAATTGAATAATAATTTTTTTTTCTATTTTCTGCCATATTTTAGGCAACTTCATGATTCCATCCTCCCAGTACATTCTTTTCAGCAAAAAACAGCACAAGGTGCTTTTGTAGTCTTCTGATAATTAAAGTTTTTTTTTTTTTTACTTTATACAATTCTGTAAAATTCTTATAAATAGTAATGGTGATTGTAATATTGACTTACTCAAATCTATTTTTAATCATTGTTCTGTGAAAGCAGTTGCTTGTGGTTGATCATTCAGAAATATCTAAATGAATTTAGTACTATGTACGGCACCCATATTAAATCCTCGATCTAATGATTTTATTTAAGAAAATGACTTAACCCTTTGGAGACAGAGCCCCACTTGGAGTTTCAGTGCCAAGAAGACAGAGCCCTTTTTACAAGCCTGTACTTGAAAAACACACACAAAAAACCCAAAAAAACAAAAGTATATAAAATCATAGGACATAGCAAAACTATCATAGAAACTGCCATTGAAAGGCCCAAAAATGCAAGAAGCAATCTGATTGGCTGGTACAAAGACCAGCCAGTTAATCTCGAGGCTTGTATTATTGGGCCATTGGATTGGTCCAGTCGGCTCCTAAGGATTAATGTTTTAGCTTTGTAGTTTTTTGTAGTGATAGGACAAACAAAACCAACCCTAGTGTAGTCTATGTTCAATTTTCTTATAACAAATTTAGCATGAGAAGTGGTAATCCAAAACTATAATATCTCTCAGATGTAACAATTTGTAAGTTGCATTTTCTTACCCCCCCCCGCAAAAAAAAAAACCAGCATATGCCAAAATGTTTGAAGACATTTAATGTTTAAAATAAACATGATGACTTTAATGAAATGTTTAAAATAGACAAAAAAGATGACTTTGATGAAATTGTGTTGATATGATAATTGTTATTATCAAAATACATTTTTTTTGAAGAAGAAGTTAGTTCAAACTAAACACTCCTAATGTCATCTGATGATAAAAAACCTTTTTTCAGGTATCTAATCTTTCTAATTTTCTAAAATATTAGAATTTTTAAAGAGTTTAGAAAAAAATCCATTTAAAACAAATATAAGTCAATGAAATAAAGAAATTGTGCTTAGTTTATTGACAGGTCAAAGGTCTTACCTATGCAATTTAAGACATTGCTTAACTTTTGTGATAAAAACTGGTGATTCTGAAGTAAATTTTTAAAAAAATATGGAAGATTTAAGAGATTGCAACATCTATCAGATGAAATTTAAATTTTACTATTGCATTTTCCAAAATTTTAACACATCAGCAGATAGCTATTAATGTCAACAAATGAGCACAAATAATTATTAATTAAAAAAATTACTAATTAATGTATAATATTATCCATAACTACATGTACAAGAATGTAATTTTTGATAAATTTGTTAAAAAAAATAACCATAAATATGTAAAAAATGCGTATATTATTGAAAATTCCTTTTTCCACAATATAGCTATTTGTGCTGTGTTATAATGCTTATTACCTAAATAATAATACTACTGAATAAATTCTATTTAAACATTAAAGTATATTTAATCATACCCCCCTAATAGCTGTCATGAACTGTAAATTTAAACACTTTGAAGTTTGAGGTAAAATTATTTTAGAAGACCAAAACAGAAAAAAAAAAAAAAATCTTTTGTAAATGGTAGTTCTTGCTGAATTCTACTTAAATTTTTTATGCTTCTAGTTTTGACATTTGTGTGTGTGTGCCTGAGCCATTTCTCAGCCATATCCAGTGGTATTTGACTCAAAAGATATTGACCCAGAGGTTTAGGAATGAGTTCAGCATTCTTAGATATAATTGTTTTTGTGTAAAAGCGATATTGTTATAATAATTAGCTTGTTATTAAATGTTAAACATAGTCAAGCTCATTTTGTTGCTATTAAGCTTAGCTTAATTTTGGCACAAGACCATTAGCATGTGGTACTCAATGTGGATCAAACTTATTACTTGTAATGGTCAACCAGACTAAGGTGGCTTTATATTATTTACAAAGCTTATCTTAGTTCTAAGAAAAAAAACAAAAACAGAAGTATGAGGTACTCAGTGAGGAGCCTTTGTAATGGTCAATCAGACTAACTAGCTAATAGTTGCCTAACATTGAGGTGGCCTTATGTTATTTATTGTGTAGCTTAGTTCTGAAACTAAAGCCAGATGTATTGTTGACAAGAAACAGCTAGCAACAATCAGAACGGGACAGCTGAAGTTTATGTTATAAACGTATTGTCAACACAAAAATCACACAGACATCCTAACAACTTATAAATCTTACTTTCAACCGATTCTGAAAAATAAGATGAGGACTTAGTTTAAATTCAATTCAGAAAAGCTGAGAGAATCTGTAACTTTTTACAAGAACTAAGAATTGTTAAAATACAGAATAAATATTACTTTTTTTAAAAGTCACTGATTTTCATTCTTTTCTTCCATCACGAGAAACGTCAGCTTAGCAGAAAAAAAGAACTGATTTATTATTTAAACATTTGTTTTTGAATCCGATGAAGTTGAGAAAGACAAAATGTGTAATCAGATTTAGTTTCAATGAACTGGTTTTTCATTAGTCATATTTCTTCAAAACTTTGCTGGGATTCTATATTGTGGGTGTAAATTTTTTTTTTTTTTTTTTTTTTGAGAAAAATATTTTTTTGAGAAAAATAGTATGACAAATTGGAAGAAAGTTTTTGTGCCACATTTCATCCATTAGGATTTCATTGGACTGGGCTTTGGTGATGTTGCCACGTCTACACATATGCATGAAATGAGAGATGATGGTAGTTTTAAAATGTTTGAAAGAATATTTTTTCAATCTAAATTCATCTTTATTCTTTTTCTTTCCATCACTTTTGTCCCTGACTATTCCACATTGTGACAACAGAAAATCTACCAAGAATGGTGATATATTATAAAAGCCTGGACAAAAATTTACCATGTCTGAATTAGTGATCAAATCAAAGTGAAACAAATTTACCATGTCTGAATTAGTGATCGAAGCAATTTTTAGACATTTTCGTCTTCGTGAATTATTTTCCGTTTGAATCAAAGTAGCTCTCCCCATGTTAAAATAGTGGTCAGTTGTGTTACAGTGAACAACCAATGTGTTTTGTGTCTTGATTTTTAAAAAGTTTGAAACTACCAGCATCATTTTGTGCACATGGCAACATCAACAAAGCCCAGTTTGATGAAATTCTAACAGATGAATCACATCACAAAAACTTTTTCCCCAATTTGTCATACTACTTTTCTCAATACTGTTTCAGAATTCATGTCTGTGTGTGTGTGTATTTGGGCAGTAATCCCTCTTTTATACAAGTTTTGTTGAAAGTGACTGACAATTACGTTATTCATAATGCTATTATGTATCTGTAACATATTCATTGATAATACAAATCCACATGTAAAAAAAAAAAAAAAGGTTAAAAATAATGGAAGCCTTATTAATAATAAAGAAAAAAAGCCAACATTCAATAATATCAACTATGAACATGGCCACAATGTGATGACTATGTTTGGAAATGGAAACATTCCTATAACTCTCGATACATAAAACATCCATATATTCAGATAAAAATAAAATTTATCCTTGATAATGGTTAAAAGTACTTGAATAATATTTAGACAATTTTTATATAATTTCTGTCCTTAAAAGAATAAAATTATATGAACACATTAGAAATTATATAAAAATCTCAACCACAACACTTTGTCAGTCATGTTAAGGAACTTTTTTTTATATATATATATATTATATATATATATATATATATATATATATATATATATATATATATATAGAGAGAGAGAGAGAGAGAGAGGCATGGTGGAGTAATTGATACATAAGCTGATAAAGTTTAAGTAATTGATATTTAAACATTTTGATGTAAATTTGTAGAGATACTCAGCTTTGAATTTAAAACTTGATGTCCAGTATATCATGTGGTTTAATTAAAATGATCTAATTTGCCATTTTGTTTTGTTTTTTTTTTGTTTTTTTTAAATCATTTCACCCTAAGCAAAGCAACAAGGCTATAAGGATGCAAGGGGTTATTGAGTGTTAGAGAATATGAGAAAAACTGCTATTAAGGAATGATGACAATAAAAGAACAAGAATTAAGAAGATGGAAGATAAAGATTGATATTGATTTTCAAAAATTTAAATGCAAAATTGACTGGGAAGCAAGAAATCAGAAGAGAGTTCCACAAGTGAGAAGTGCAATCGAAGAGCATAAAACTTGTGCTTGTATCTAACCATTTCAGTTGTAAAATAATAGGACTTTGTTGCTAATCTAGTACTGTGTTTTCATAAGTTCCTAAAGGTACCATAGTGAAAAGCTCATCAGAATAAGTATTTATATAAAAGTCACAGAGAAGATACATTACAACATTAGGGAAAGGACTGAAGCCTAGATGCCATGTCAGGACCAATAATATTGCATATTTTAAAAAATTTTTCAAGAACCTCTAAATATATAGCACTAGACCAGATGTGGAAGCAATATTCAAAACAAGGACGAATGGTAGACTTATAAACATTATAGTTAAATTCCCAAATCAATTCTGTGGACAAGACAAATTGGTATAAAATGAGAATTGGAAAAAAACTTAGAATTTGCTGACGTGTCTCGTCTTCCGACTTTTTCAAGGCAAAGAGGAAGTCAAAATGTCTATGTTGTTAAAGTTACATTACAAAATCCAAATTTAAAAAGATAGACGCTTCTGTCTAAGCCTTTTTCTGGTTAATGTAAATTTCCTTTATACTAAGAGATTTTTTTTTTTCCCCAATTGTCATTTTATACCAATTTATCTTGTCCGCAGAATTGATCTGGGAATTTAACTGTATTGTCGACATGGGAAAAAAAAAAATCTTAGTATAAAGGAAATTTACATTAACCAGAAAAAGGCTTAGACAGAAGCGTCTATCTTTTTAAATTTGGATTTTTTAATGTAACTATAACAACAAAGACATTTTGATTTCATTTTTACCTTGAAAAAGTTGGAAGACAAAATGCGTTGACAAATTCTAAGATTTTTTTTCCAATTGTCATTTTATACCATATATATATATATATATATATATATATATATATATAAAAGATTCTTTTAAGCATTTTAAAATTAATGACTTATCTTGAAATAAAAAAGCACAAGATGACTGTCAACTGTTAAGAGGTTTATAAGACAAACAGCAGCACCTGAAAACTTACATGAGGTCTAAGATCATTGAAAGATAACACATATTGTAAAAAAAAAACTAGATACTTTTAATATGCCTTCATATTTTATGATAACAGCTTCATAACACTGAAATAATATAAAATTGTGTTTTAATTAAATGTCAGTCTTTCAATATAAAATTTTAGGCAGAAAAATACATATTGTACAAATTAAAGATATAATTATTTTTGTTTTATTCAAGAAAAAAAAATGCAAGGTTTGAACTTTTGATTCTGTAAATAAAATTTCTTTCATCCTAATATCTTTATTTTGCATTTATTTCTTTGAACGCTATCTGCTTTTCCTATCAAGGTCAATATAAAACTGGGCATTAGTTAATATGAAGAGACTTGAGGCAATTGAAATGTGGTTCTACAGAAGGATGCTGAGATTACTGAAAATGTGAGCAATGTCAAAAAGGAAACAAAACGGCATGCTTATTAGAAAGAGTTGAAATTTCTAGGGCACAATGAGAAAAGGCAGCTTAGAAAATTCAACACTCACAAGGCATATCGAAGGCAAGATGGATAGAGTAAAAGCATCGCATAAGCTACCTAACGAGCTTGTGTTGGCAGAACAGAGATTAGAACAGATGGTGAAAAGATAAAATTTGCTAAGAGCTTGTGGAAAGCCATGATACATAGAAAAAAAGAACAATCTTGTTTGCTAAGCAATCTTTATTAAAATCACAATATTCTTATCCTTGTTCCAAGATTTTGTGGTAATAAAAAAAAAAAAGTGATTTATCAGGTATGACAAAAGGACAGTATTTTTTGTGAGTTGAGGTTACACATTTCTAAATTTTATATACACTTTTGACCCAAAGTTTGGACCCACCCTCTGGACTTAATAATTAGTAGGTTTCATGCCTTCTGTCATTTAATTAACTCCTACTAAGCTACAATGCTGAAACTATTTTATCCATTTATGTATAATGTCTAATTTTTTAAAAGAGTGGGGGGTATCTGGTCCTAAGATCACCACCAGCCAGTAATGCAGATTAGGCAAAAAGAGTTAAAATTTTAATGACAATTTATGCAGTAATGGCTTGATTTCATTATTAATATTGAATATATAATAAAACACTTCAAGGAAGGGAAAAAGTCCCTCTGGCCTGAACTGAGTTAGTAAATTACTTTTGAAAAAAGGCATGCTACTTTCAATTTTTAAGAGATTTTTCAAAATCCAGAGGATGACCCCAAACTTTCAGTCTATAGTGTAGATAAGATTTTGTGTGATCATTTTAAAAAATGCAATAAAATGTTAAAATTTGCAGTGTTTGTCAAAACTGATCAAAACACAAAAAAAAAAAGACAAATAAAAAAAATGAAAAAAAGAGACACGAAAAGGGAAAAAAGACCTGACCGATAAAAAGAAAGAGAAAAAAAATAAAAGACCTGACCGATAAAAAGAAAGAGAAAAAAAATAAAAGACCTGACCGATAAAAAGAAAGAGAAAAAAAATAAAAGACCTGACCGATAAAAAGAAAGAGAAAAAAAATAAAAGACCTGACCAATAAAAAGAGAGAAAAAAATAAAAGACCTGACCAATAAAAAGAAAGAAAGAAAAGAAAAATAAAAGAAAAATAAAAAAAGAAAAAAAAAAATAAAAGACCTGACCGATAAAAAGAAAGAGAAAAAAAATAAAAGACCTGACCGATAAAAAGAAAGAAAAAAAAAAAAAGACCTGACCGATAAAAAAGAAAGAGAAAAAAAAATAAAAGACCTGACCAAAAAAAAGAGAAAAAAATAAAAGACCTGACCAATAAAAGAAAGAGAAAAAAAATAAAAGACCTGACCGATAAAAAAGAAAGAAAAAAAAATAAAAGACCTGACCGAAAAAAAGAAAGAAAAAAAATAAAAGACCTGACCGAGAAAAAAAATAAAAGAAAGAGAAAAAAAATAAAAGACCTGACCAATAAAAAGAGAGAAAAAAATAAAAGACCTGACCAATAAAAAGAAAGAAAGAAAGAGAAAAAATAAAAAGACCTGACCAATAAAAATAAAAAAAAAGAAATAAAAGACCTGACCAAGAAAAAAAAAAAAAAAAAAAAAAAAAAAAAGAAAAAGAAAAATCCGACCAATAAAAAAAAGAAAAAAAAGACATGAAAGGACTAGATAATAAAAACAAGACCAAAACAAAAACAAAGACAATAAAAGCCTTACACTTTTGCTTTGATTTTATAAGTTTTGAGCTGGCTGTTATAAAACATGTTATTTAAGCAAGCCATTAATATAATCAGTTTATTTCTCATTCAGTAACTCTCACTTGACTATATATATATATATATATATATATATATATCAAGTCAGTTTAAGGGAAAACCTATTTTCCTTCTAGTCATAAATATCACAGGTAATTGAACTCCTGGTAATGTGTACTCCTACCTTGCGGTGTCACCTTTTCTTTTTTTAATCTCATGATAATTGCTGATTTTACAAGTATAGAAATTTTGAAGTAGTACACAATTTATCAACTTCTAACAATGAATAGTACCATTGACATAACGTGAGGAATGAGGAAGTCTTAAGAAAAACAGGAACTACAAGAAGTTATTGAAATTCCTAGGACACATTGAGGAAAGAGAGCTTGGAGATTTTAACATTGACAGGATTTAAAGAATGCAAAAGAAAACATGAGTAAGCTGTTTAATAAGTTTGTGCAAATTGATAGCAGAAGGACAATGATATGTGGCAAATGACTAAAAGTTGTTTAGAGCAACAAAAGTCAGGAAGTTGTAGAGAGTCATAATCACTGACATTGTGATGGAATATGGCACATATCATTTATGATCCAGTCAATTTTACCCACAAGTCATACTCATCTACAATTAGAGATGTCAAAATGGACATGTCAGACAGATGACCGAAAATGTGTCACTGAAATCTGAAGACATTTGAATAACAAAAGATGCCTTACCAAAACTAAAGTATCAAGAAACAGAAGATTTCATTACAAAAAAGAAAGTGCTGAACTGCTATGCAATATCAGTTCTATTTTAAATTTCTTTTCTTACACTTCTTGTTTTACTGCCATCTAAAATCGTCAGAAAATTTCAGTGTTACCTCAGTCACCATCTTCTGTCTTCCGGAAACCTGTTCTTTTATTTTCACTCCCAGTAACTCCCCCACTTACATCTTAGTGACCTTATCACCTTGTGTTATGGTAATTTACCCACACACGCATGGACTCTCCCAGCTATAAATAGGAGCAGGTACTGCCTTTTGGAGAGGGAAGTTTCCAGCAGTCAGCTCTGACAGTCGGACCGAGCATTCTTGTGGTAACACTCTCGTTTGTATAATGTTTGTATTACTGTTTCTGTTAATATATTCGTTTAACTCAATTCCTCTCTTTGTGTCTTTATTTCTGGCCCTAACAAGGCCACAACAATTGGAAAGGGATTTTATTATGGAAATGCATTGGAAAGTGATTTTACTATGAAAATGCACTGGAAAGGGATTTTATTATGAAAATGCATTGGAAAGGGATTTTATTATGGAAATGCATTGGAAAGTGATTTTACTATGAAAATACATTGGAAAGGGATTTTATTATGAAAATGCATTGGAAAGTGATTTTATTATGAAAATGCATGGGAAAGGGATTATACTATGAAAATGCATTGGAAAGGGATTCTATTATGAAAATGCATCGGAAAGGGATTTTACTATGAAAATGTAGTGGGAAGAGATTTTATTATGAAAATACATTGGAAAAGTATTTTGCTATGAAAATGCATTGGAAAGTGATTTTACTATGAAAATGCATTGGAAAGTGATTTTATTATGAAAATGCATTGGAAAGGGATTCTATTATGAAAATGCATTGGAAAGTGATTTTACTATGAAAATGCATTGGAAAGAGATTTTATTATGAAAATACATTGGAAAAGTATTTTGCTATGAAAATGCATTGGAAAGTGATTTTACTATGAAAATGCATTGGAAAGTGATTTTATCATGAAAATGCATTGGAAAGTGATTTTATTATGGAAATGCATTGGAAAGTGATTTTACTATGAAAATGCACTGGAAAGTGATTTTATTATGGAAATGCATTGGAAAGTGATTTTACTATGAAAATGCACTGGAAAGGGATTTTATTATGAAAATGCATTGGGAAGTGATTTTATTATGAAAATGCATTGGAAAGAGATTTTATTATGAAAATGCATTGGAAAGGGATTTTACTATGAAAATGTAGTGGGAAGAGATTTTATTATGAAAATGCATTGGAAAAGTATTTTGCTATGAAAATGCATTGGAAAGTGATTTTATTATGAAAATGCATTGGAAAGGGATTTTATTATGAAAATGCGTTGGAAAGAGATTTTATTATGAAAATGAATTGGAAAGTGATTTTGCTATGAAAATGCATTAAAAAAAAAGTTTTACTATGAAAATGCATTGGAAAAAGATTTTATTATGAAAATGCATTGGAAAGGGATTTTACTATGAAAATGCATTGGAAAGGGATTTTACTATGAAAATGCATTGGAAAGGGATTTTACTATGAAAATGCATTGGAAAGGGATTTTACTATGAAAATGCATTGGAAAGGGATTTTACTATGAAAATGCATTGGAAAGGGATTTTACTATGAAAATGCATTGGAAAGGGATTTTACTATGAAAATGTATTGGAAAGGGATTTTATTATGAAAATGCATTGGGAAGTGATTTTATTATGAAAATGCATTGGAAAGGGATTTTACTATGAAAATGTAGTGGGAAGAGATTTTATTATGAAAATGCATGGGAAAGGGATTATACTATGAAAATGTAGTGGGAAGAGATTTTATTATGAAAATGCATTGGAAAAGTATTTTGCTATGAAAATGCATTGGAAAGGGATTTTATTATGAAAATGCGTTGGAAAGAGATTTTATTATGAAAATGAATTGGAAAGGGATTTTGCTATGAAAATACATTGGAAAGGGATTTTATTATGAAAATGCATTGGAAAGGGATTTTATTATGAAAATGCATTGGAAAGTGATTTTATTATGAAAATGCATGGGAAAGGGATTATATTATGAAAATGCATTGGAAAGGGATTATACTATGAAAATGCATTGGAAAGGGATTCTATTATGAAAATGCATCGGAAAGGGATTTTACTATGAAAATGTAGTGGGAAGAGATTTTATTATGAAAATACATTGGAAAAGTATTTTGCTATGAAAATGCATTGGAAAGTGATTTTACTTTTTAAATGGATTGGAAAGTGATTTTATCATGAAAATGCATTGGAAAGTGATTTTATTATGGAAATGCATTGGAAAGTGATTTTACTATGAAAATGCACTGGAAAGGGATTTTATTATGAAAATGCATCGGAAAGGGATTTTACTATGAAAATGTAGTGGGAAGAGATTTTACTATGAAAATGTAGTGGGAAGAGATTTTATTTTGAAAATGCATTGGAAAGGGATTTTATTATGAAAATGCATTGGAAAGGGATTTTATTATGAAAATGCATTGGAAAGGGATTTTATTATGAAAATGCATTGGGAAGTGATTTTATTATGAAAATGCATTGGAAAGAGATTTTATTATGAAAATGCATTGGAAAGGGATTTTACTATGAAAATGTAGTGGGAAGAGATTTTATTATGAAAATGCATTGGAAAAGTATTTTGCTATGAAAATGCATTGGAAAGGGATTTTATTATGAAAATGCGTTGGAAAGAGATTTTATTATGAAAATGAATTGGAAAGTGATTTTGCTATGAAAATGCATTAAAAAAAAGTTTTACTATGAAAATGCATTGGAAAAAGATTTTATTATGAAAATGCATTGGAAAGGGATTTTATTATGAAAATGCATTGGAAAGGGATTTTACTATGAAAATGCATTGGAAAGGGATTTTACTATGAAAATGCATTGGAAAGGGATTTTACTATGAAAATGCATTGGAAAGGGATTTTACTATGAAAATGCATTGGAAAGGGATTTTACTATGAAAATGCATTGGAAAGGGATTTTATTATGAAAATGTATTGGAAAGGGATTTTATTATGAAAATGCATTGTTGTTATGGTAATTTACCCATGCATGCATGGACTCTCCCAGCTATAAATAGGAGCAGGTACTGCTTTTTGGAGAGGGAAGTTTCCAGAAGTCAGCTCTGACAGTCGGACCGAACATTCTTGCTGTAACACTTTCGTTTGTATAATGTTTGTATTACTGTTTCTGTTAATATATTTGTTTAACTCAATTCCTCTCTTTATTTCAAGGCCACAACACCTTGTTTGGGTTGAAATGATTAGAAAAAAAAGTAAGCCAATCCAGGATGGAGAGGAGAGCTAAGGCAACAGAGATATGGTTCTACAGAAGGATGCTGAGAATACTATGGTCAGAACAAAAATGTTTTATAGGAAATGGAAACAAAAACGAGAGAGAGAATTTCTAGGATGCATAAGGAAAGAAGGACTGGAAAAACTGACACTCACAAGACATTACAGGCAAGAGGAGAAAAAAATCAAGAAACCTACCTGACAAGCTTGTGTAAATGGATGACACAACGGACTAGGTGGGATACATTGCTAAGACCTATAAAAGATAGGAAGGTATGGAGAGCTATGATCACTCACTTTTAGGTGGGAAATGACACAGAAAATTACATCAAGTTCATCTTGATGTGACAAGTTTTGAGACGGAGTTTTGTTACTATTATAAATTGATTTTTTTGTGAGTTTCCTTGTCTTCTGTTTTCATCACAAGCTTTCGGTTGTCCTATCTTAATTAAGCTAAGAGATTTAGTTTTAATGACTCATTGTAAAACAGTAACAGCGCGTGTACCTCAAGAATTCACTCAGCAAATGAAATCTTTTGCAATAAATTATATCACAGAAATCAATCTTAGTTTATATAAAGGTTTTAAAAATGTTTCAGTCATAAAGATAGGGAAACACAAGTAAAATGTGAAAGTAAATGCAATTTAATTAGCTCTGATCTGGCATCTCGTTTACAGTTACTCTCTCACAGACGTACCGTCGCCTTCCTCTGTCTTTTCTACAAATACTTTCATGGTAACTGCCCCGAGAGCTACTTTGGCTGCTTCCCAAACTGCATGAATTTAAACGTGCTACTAGGTTGGCATCTTGGTCCCACCCTTTCACTGTCAAAACGGTTAAATGTAGCCGTCTCTTCTACTCCAATAGCTTCATGTCTTGCACTTCCCATCTGTAGAACTCCCTTCCTCTTACTTGCTTCCCTGATAGCTATAATCTAACTGTTCAAATGCAATGATCCAGATACCTTGATCTAATTCTCCGTCGTTCTCTTCATCCTTTCCCCTATCACGCCTCTTTACCCTTGCTCCGACTCTCTGTAATCCCTTGTGTGCTAGTGGCACCCCTGCCTTGCATGGGGTGAAATGCTTTAAAAAAAAAAATATGAATATAGACATTTATCAAATGCAACAAAAAACAAATGATTAGCCTAAAAACTCATAAGGAGTGCAAGAGAAAAGCGATAATAACAAAAATTGCAATATGAGCTCTGGTAAAAAAAATGAATGCTGATGACATTAGGTTTATAATACCCAGAAATTCATACACTGGACACATGGCACATTGGATAAAGTGAGATCCAGTGACAGGACCCAAAGAGTGAGTTCAATACCCGGTTAAGGCAGTGGAGAACTTTCAGAGGGAAATTAACAGGAGATAACTGATAACTGACATCCATTAATCATGGCGCGTGAAACTAGAACAGTCTATCCCAATGAGCGAAATAAAGGGTTCAGTTTGACATTCCAACCACCTGAAGAAGGCCGTAGTGTACAACGGCCGAAAACGTCGTAATAAATATGGCGACAAAGATGAGGACAATAGTCCGAATAATGTAAATACTGGACATAATACCTCATCTCAGAAATATAGACTCCTGTTTTTACATCATATGAATGTTATGCATGGCACCAAACTCGTTCAGGAGTGATGGATTCATGCCTTTCCCAAGAGTACATGTGCGTAAGTGAATATAACAACCCGAAGAGAATTGGAACTCGGATTTACATCTGCGATTAACAATTTCACGCCATTATCCATTGCACCACCTGCACATCTAAGTTTACTGCACCTGGTATTCCCAAGCAGTTACCTATCTAGGTACTGACCAAGCTCAACGTTGCTTAACTTCAGTGTTTGTACAGGAACTGGTGCTTCAACGTGATGCAGCTGTAAGCCCAAGTATGGCAGCAGGAGTTAGATATTTTCTGGAGTGATACAAGGGATCAACCATTCTTCCTGCATTTTTAGCAATGATACAATTGTATGAGTTCCATTTTAGTGAGCTTTAATGCTAACTGACATTTGAGTCAAGAGCCTCATTGGGAGCATGACCGTTCATCAGGATGGGTGAAATGTTAGCATCTACTCGGCCACGATGAAATGTTACAATCTTTGTTTTGGAGATACTGAACACTACAAGCCAGTCTTTCCCCCCGACATTTGTAGAATCAATGTGATACTCATCTTCGCAGGAAGGTTCCAAAATAGCGTCCAGTTGGCAGACAGGGGTGAGCAAGTTGTAATTCAACAGCTCTGTACTCAAGCAAGCATAATGGGGAATGAAGGCTATTTATCTATCACAATAGCGACACGAGAACTAGCAGCAAACCAGAACTCAGAGAATGGGATTGCCTAAGTGGCAGAATAGAATGTTTACTTGTTACATATACCAGCTGTTCTAACCTCTGGGTACCGGAGAGCTTACAATACAGCAGAGCACTAATCTGTTTATTCAATACTAATAATGAGGTCAGGTAGTGACCAACGGGTCCTCAAGAGAGGGTTACAAGATGTCCTATTTGTAAGACATGCTGGGACCAAAAGAAAATAAAACCCTTTTCTTATATACTGCTTTTGGCAATGCTACCTCACATTTAGTAGAAGTTCCTTGGCAGACAATTAGGGTAAACCCTTGGCCCACCTTCAGTTGGGTTTGCAGGTGAAGGTAACAAGGAAAATGGAAAATAGAAAAAAATTAATTGAAGGAAACTAAAGAATAGACAATATTTCTTTTTCTGGTAGATTAAGGGTGCAATTGAAAGAAAAAAATATAAATATTTCTTGGCTTATCGATTAGCAACTTTTTGAATGTCACTAAGTGTGGAGGGTTCGATAAAAAGGAAACAATCAATGCAAGCACAAATATTTTCTCAGTATTGATTATTTTCAGTGTTTTGTTATGTAGGCAAAAAGATCAATACCATTCGCAGATGTTAATATTTCTTTCCGTCGTATTAATACCTTTATATAAATTCTCTTTTTGGCAAATTAGTTTTTTTTACATATTTTATACATTTTTGAGAATTAAACTGATGCAAAAAAAATGTCAGCTTCGGAAAAGTACCATCATCAACAAAAAAAAAGAAAAAAATATGTGTAGTTAAAATTTAAAAACCAATGTTCACTTAATACAAGGCTCAAGAGCCATTAAAGGCAGAGCACTAAATGAACTATGCCAAATAAATGTAACAGAATATAAAAGGAAGTGAATAAAATGAAGATTACATAAGTCATCGGACTCTCGAGCTTCACATATTAGATAAGTCATCGGACTCTCGAGCTTCACATATTAGATAAGTCATCGGACTCTCGAGCTTCACATATTAGATAAGTCATCGGACTCGAGCTTCACATATTAGATAAGTCATCGGACTCTCGAGCTTCACATATTAGATAAGTCATCGGACTCTCGAGCTTCACATATTAGATAAGTCATCGGACTCTCGAAGCTTCACATATTAGATAAGTCATCGGACTCTCGAGCTTCACATATTAGATAAGTCATCGGACTCTCGAGCTTCACATATTAGATAAGTCATCGGACTCTCGAGCTTCACATATTAGATAAGTCATCGGACTCTCGAGCTTCACATATTAGATAAGTCATCGGACTCTCGAGCTTCACATATTAGATAAGTCATCGGACTAAGGCTTCACATATTAGATAAGTCATTCGACATATTAGATAAGTCATCGGCTTCACATATTAGATAAGTCATCGGACTCTCGAGCTTCACATATTAGATAAGTCGCCAGGGAGGCTTCACATATTAGATAAGTCATCGGACTCTCGAGCTTCACATATTAGATAAGTCATCGGACTCTCGAAGCTTCACATATTAGATAAGTCATCGGACTCTCGGACATATTAGATAAGTCATCGGACTCTCGACTTCACATATTAGATAAGTCATCGGACTCTCAGGCTTCATATTAGATAAGTCGCCGGACTCTCGAGCTTCACATATTAGATAAGTCATCGGACTCTCGAGCTTCACATATTAGATAAGTCATCGGACTCGAGCTTCACATATTAGATAAGTCATCGGACTCTCGAGCTTCACATATTAGATAAGTCATCGGACTCTCGAGCTTCACATATTAGATAAGTCATCGGACTCTCGAGCTTCACATATTAGATAAGTCATCGGACTCGAGCTTCACATATTAGATAAGTCATCGGACTCTCGAGCTTCACATATTAGATAAGTCATCGGACTCTCGAGCTTCACATATTAGATAAGTCATCGGACTCTCGAGCTTCACATATTAGATAAGTCATCGGACTCTCGAGGTTGAGATCGAGTTAGAGATATTAGATAGTGATTGGCCTTTTGAGCTTGAGATTGTAGTATTCAGGAAAGCACCAACATGGGAGTTTGTTCCAAGGCCTCATTTCTCAGAAAAAAAAAACCGTCAGTGGGATTTCCTCCTTACAAATGGAATATGGAAGTAATATGGGTGATTCAACTCTGTGGACATAACATGGTGAGTCGTAGCTGTAAAAGTTTGAACTGGCAGAAATCTTCAACATTTGCCATAAAAATAGTAATAGTGTACCGAGAGTATCTGAGGATAAGAGGCTGTAGAGTGGAAAAGAAATCCTCCAAAAAATGCAGGAATGATTTTGAACTATCAAAGATGGAAAGTGAGGATGGATCTGTTAAAGACTGACTTCCTAAATCTCTACCATTACTGTTAATATAGGCGTGTATGCTGGCTGTGTTTACGTACAAAAACTAGCGTCTCCCGGTATATTTATCCCACAACAAAAATTGCGGACTCTGTATGTGAGTCCGGGTAATAAAATGTGAAGGCACCGACAAAAATGCATATAGAAATAAACGATAATTATTTATTAACCAAACAAGGGTATACAGACAATAGAATATTGTTTTTGGTTACAAAACAATGACCATGACTGAAGAATACATTTAAAGACTAAAGAATGTGTTTGTGTGTGTATAGTTTGGTGTAGGATAAAGTCTGAGAAAATGAAGTGAAGGTACGTACCCGTACGTGTGTGCGTTCCCCAGTGGGAAACACATTCTCTATGTTCGTCCTATATCTTAGGTGCGTAAGAGGAAAATAGGAAAAAGAGCATGATAGAATGTTAAACGGGAATTAGGAAAAAAACCCAAAAGCTCCTTGCGAACCTGAAACGAACACAAGACCGACCGCAACGGTTTTTGTCACCCCCCCCCAAAAAAAAAACGCCAAACGACTCGCGCGTCTTCTTGTAGTCCTCGGTCGAGTCCATTATGGTACTCCAAAGTGTGCCCGGCGAAAACACACACGCAGTTCGAGGACGCTTCCGCGCATGCTCGTTACATTCATAGGCTTGAGGAGCGTTTCTAGCAGTGTTTTTTTTTAGGGAAGTAAGTGGGGTAACTCCAACCGTGTAACCAGAAATTCTCAAATGTCAAGCTTTGTTATCACTTGACTCCAAAAGCTTTCTTTCATTTATTTGTTCCCGCAGGTGTTCCCCAAGGCTCTATCCTGGGCCCTACACTTGCAGACGACACTATTTACTACTGCCTCAAAAGTAAATCTGGTATCACTGACAAAGCTGACCTGGTCATTTGTCTCGAAAAGAACCTCCAATCGGTTGTGGATTGGTGCAGGAAGTGGCTGGTTAACTTTAATGCCTCAAAAACAAAACTACTCTCTATAACTCACCACAGGGAACCATCCCTGCATTCCATTAGAATGTCTGATGATCAACTCCATGTGAGAATATCTTTACGGTTGTTTGGTCTCACACTGTTCCCTGACCTGAGATGGAACAAATACATTGAATCAATAGCTTCATCCACCGCAAGGAAAGTTGGTTCCCTGTGTCGCGCCAAAAAGTTTTTCTCGCCTGAGTCCATCCTTCAAATCTATAAATCAACCATTCGCCCTTGCATGGATTACTGCTGCCATATATGGTTAGGTGTCCTCGCTGTTCGTCTTAAGGTCATCGACAAAATCCAGAGACGGATGTGCAATGCAACTGGCCCTGATCTGACATCTCGTCTACAGTCGATCTCACTGACATGTCCTCGCCTCCCTCTGTCTTTTCTACAAATACTTTCACGGTAACTGCTCCGACGAGCTACTTTCACTAGTTCATAGACTGCATGGATTTAAACCTGCAACTAGGCTGGCATCTCGATCCCACCCTTTCACTGTTGAAATTGTTAAATGTGGCTGTCTCTTCTGCTTTAATAGATTCATGTCTCGCACCTCTCGACTGTGGAATTCCCTTCCTATTACTTGTTTCCCTGACAGCTATAATCTCCAACTATCCAAATGTAATGTCAGTCGACATCTCCAGATGTTTTACATATATATATATATATAAAATGAATAAAGACAACTGCATCCCGGATTTTCTAAAATATATCCATTCTTACTCTTATCCCTAGCCAACATCCATGACTATAAAAATATTTAAAAAATTAAAAAGAAAACGGTTAAATTCATAACCTCCTGTTAATTAATATAGAAAATAAATAAATTTATCCCATACCAAAATAATTTAATTATTAATTCCATAAAGAAATATTCAACATCATTTACTCACTTTCGTTTACATCACTTAGCGTCCTCCATAATTTAGCTAGACATTAAATTATATCACTTAGCGTGTTCCACATTTTAGTTAACCTGATGAGCGTATCTTAAACTTAAAAAAAAAATAAATAAAAATAGGTTTTTCCTTTAGTCTTTATTCATATTGTTATATATATATATATATATATATATATATATACACACACATATATATATATATATATATATATAATTTTTTTCTTGGTGGCTGTAGAAAATTGATTAAGAAAATTTTTTAAAAAATTCTTTCAAATAATTTATTATTTTCTTGTCTATTTTAGTTTTAACCCTTTCAAGTACACAAATTAATTTCTTGGTAGCTGCAGAAAATTAAGAAAAATTTCAAAATAATAAATAATTTCTATTTTCCCAAGTACTTTCAATCTCATCTGAGACCATCTTCAGTTTAGACAGATATTATTAAAAATGCATCAGTACATCAAAATAAGCAAAAACTTAAAATACTGAAAGAATATAAGAGAATTCTGGCCAAAAATAAAGTCACAAATATAGCAACAAAGTTCTTAAATGTTTCTAGTAGCAAAGTGTTATATAAAAATACTAAAATTAAAAAAAATCTTCAGAAAATCACGTAAGTTACCTCCCTTGCATGGAGGTATAATATTTAGAATTTATAGTGTTAACGCATAATACATACATAGATATGCAAACTCTGAAGATTGTCACAGATGAGATTGAAAGTACTTAGGAAAATAAAAATTATTATTTTGAAATTTTTCTTAATTTTCTACAGCTACCAAGAAATTAATTTGTTTAATTTAAAGGATTAAAACTAAAATAGACATAATGCGTCTAAATTATTTAACTACACATGCTTGAGTGAAAATATGCTGCCTATAGTAAAAATAAGAACTAATGCAACAGAAATTTATAAAAACAAGGATCTTTTCATTCATGACAGGTTCGGGGTTTTTGTATATTATTTGAATTGTTTGCGACGATGGATTTCTCGCCAATTAAATCATTAACCTTTGTATTTGTTTTTGTATGAATAATTCATGAATTTGTAAATTGATTGCACCTTTATTGAAATTAAAATAACTGATCCAAGTGCAACTTTTGGATAATAAGTGCGACATTACTGTAATTATTGAACAATATAGTTCATGCTACTTTGACAGAAAATTTACCAGTAAAAAGAATTCGCTTATCACCATATTTGTACAAGAACGCACAACTGTAAAATTTAAAATCAAACTCAGCGTTGCTACTGCACGCTCCAAAAACAATAACTCATTTCTAATAGCATTTTTCGGATACAACAATACATATATTTTCGTTGTCCTCTTATTACTAAGAGAAAAAACAAGAACATCTATTCCATACCTGAAGATGTCTGTAGGAACAGACGAAAGCTTGTAGTAAAAATAAGAACTAATGCAACAGAAATTTATAAAAACCAGGATCTTTTCATTCATAACAGGTTTTGGGTTTTTGTATATTATTTGAATTGTTTGCGACGATGGATTTCTCGCCAATTAAATCATTAACCTTTGTATTTGTATGAATATATATATATATATATATATATATATATATATAATTTCACCACTTCTAACATTCAGACCTGACGTGCCATGCACATTGTATCAAACCACACTCATTCTTCCCTGAAACAACTGTCCTGTGGAATCGACTCCCGAAAGGATGCTTCCCTGATCACTACAATCCTGGTCTGTTAAAGTCTAGGATCAAGCATTATCTTCCCCACATATTCCCATAAATTGTGCCTTTTACTCTATAACTATCTGCCTTGAGTGAACGTATATATATATATATATATATATATATATATATATATGGCTGGCTGTAATTAAAATAAACGGTCCTGGGTAAGACGATAAACTACACCCGACAGCAAGGCCTTTGATCAGAAGGTTTTGAGGAGTGTGAAACCACCTCTTAATTGCTGGTGTGTCTAGGTCTACCCTGACCCTGGGTGGTAGCACCTGCGAGGGTCTCAAATATGGGCATGTAGTTAACCCTCAAACCTGGATCAAAACATTTTGAAAGTGTAAAAAAAAAAATTAGCAGTAATACATTTTTTTTTTGTTTTGAAAAAATATTACCTGCAATAAAAATCTTGTCGGCATTAAATCACCCTTTGAGGTTGATAAGCCGTAAAACAAAATAAACCTAACTAAACCAAATCTCTCCCAGCAGCAAAGAAGTCCTGTTTTCACCACTACATTCTAAAGCAAAGAAAGGAGATGAAGGTTAATGAAACTGCAGCATCTATCAAGTGTCTAAGGTGAGCGTAATTCTTAGAATGCGATTGAAAGATAACAGAATCAAAGAAAAACGGATTGCTACTTGCATCTATGGTGGCGAAACGGGGAGAAATTCATCAGAAAGGAAAAAAATAATCTTTAGCCGACAAAATATAGATTTTCTCACAGATATTGAGAATAACATGGTCAGTGCATGTGATAAATGAAGTTTTAAAAAAACATTTGAAGTTTTCTGGAACTTATGAGGAAAGAAGGTTTGGAGAGTTTAATGCATAGTATACTGAAGACAAGATAAGCAAATGCAACATTGCAAACCACTCGCTATTCTATGGAACTTACACCCAAGAGGATGCTTTCCTGACCACTACAATCTTAACCTTTGTTATGATGGGCTTCGTATGACTCCTGTTTTTGTGGTTAGTAAAATATACAGATATACATCATAATAACAAAGTGAGACATTTACTGAAGGATTTGGTTGTTTGGTAGGAATATGAAAGTTCTTATAATATGGGTGTTAAATGTATCTGGTATTTATTTTTTTCATCTTGGTCGGGTCGGATTAAGACTCATAGCGGCCCTAAGCACTTAAAATATTTTGGGGTCCCCATACACCTGCGAGTTAAGAATGCTAGCATGGAGTTTCGGTAAGTAGTGCAAATAAATGAAGGCTATCAACCGAGAATGTGCATCGCGGAAACACTAGCTGGAAATAAATATGGAATGAACCTGTAGAGGGCCGTGGCTGTTATGTTGTTGATAGAAGCCAGACGTAGAGGAAACGCAAGTAAGGTTCAGATACTCCTGCCCGCCGAGCCCAACTACATAAAAAGGTTGGACTTTGATTAAGTCCAAAGAAGAAGGCAAAGAAAGCAAACAAAACACAAGACCGATAATATATGTATATACAAATATATATTAATAACAAGTTACAATACATGGAAACAGTACAAAGGACGAAGTGTGTGTGAATATTCTGTATGTGCGTGCGTGTGTGAATATTCTGTATGTGCGTGCGTGTGTGAATATTATGCTTAGCGTGTTTCCACGCTATCCCATGTTAGCGCCTACATTTCGAGGTTGATAGCTGAAATCCTGAAGGAAAAAGAGATAGAGGTGAAGGGTCAGCGGCTATTTAAAGCCAGGGAAGAGAGACCCCTGGTGAAAGGGTTAACAGAGTAAAGGAGGAGTTAACTCCGACGAACCGAAGGCACATATGACCATCAAAAGAGGCTGACCATTAGTTCCGACCCAGAACAACACCAACCAAGAAAGAAACGGACACAGCTGTGCAGCCACTGTCAAATGAGCCACTACCAGATTCTAGATTTGAGCTGGCTAGATATAGCCGTAAATTCTATGCTTTTTTCTCGCACTTCCCGCTCGTGGAACTCACTTCCGGCTCCATTGCTTTCCAGCCAATTTTAATCTGCAAAAATTTAAAATTGCAATGTTAATCGCTATCTACTGTCCTCCTCTTGATAACTCTTTTCTCTTCCTTCTCATTGTGTTTCTTCCTAATTAACCCTTTGTGTCTTAGTGGCTTTACTGCCTTGCTTAGAGTAAAAATCGATAAAAAAAAAAATAACGAACTAAAACACAAAACAAAAAACCCTTTTCCAGAAACACGCTAAACAAATATACAACTTGCATTTATAATTTAAAATCTAAGGGAGACTACTCACATATTTTTATCACATTTATTTCCCTTACAGAACTTCAATTTGAATTTCGCATTTCTAATTTGTATCAGAATAAAATGCGATTAGATTAATATTCTTATTAAAATTTTGAATTTGAAATTATCTAATCTAAAAAATATAAATTTTATATTCATTTAGGGATATATTTTATGTACAGCAACCGTATCCACTCTTTGAAAACAAGAATTTAAATTGCAATATAGATAGAATTAAAATCAACTTTTATCCGTTTATCCCAACTGGCGGCAAAATATATTTTTTGTCCAATGAGAAACGCAGATAAGAACAATCGTGGTCGTTACAAATAAAAGTAATTTTATTTTTCTAGATTCATATTGAACACATATTTATGTATTAAAAGGGGAGGAGTGCGACTTGACCTTAAATTTCCTTGAGGGGATGAAAGCGTCGATTCCAGCTTTAACCCAGGATGAGACCTCAGAAGCACATTCTTGGACAGGGAGTGTAAAGACAACATCCCAGGGGACATCGCGGAGGAAGTCACTGAACGAGTCCCAATCCGCTCGTTGATAGTAGAACGAGGTTCTAGTGATGGGAGGTTCTTCGCGGGGTGTGGAGTTGAAGGAAATGTTAACAGATACTATAGCATGATTGGCGTTACCAAGAAGGCAGAGCTGCGTGGCGCTACAAGATTCGGGGATGGAGGTAAAACACAGATCGAGAAGGGAGGCCTTACCTACCAGGTTGAGGGTAAAACGCGTGGGGAAGTTAACTATCTGCGTGAGGGATTGAGAAATCGAGAAATTAAGTGTTTGAATGCCTGCCCGGTCAGTAAAAATGTCTTTTCGACAGGCGTTAGTATGTCTTCAGTATTCTTATGGTCCAGTGGCCTTGTCTTTTGCTAGATAAAATATGATCTAACGTGGAATTTTTTTAAGCCGTTCGTTTCTCCTCGTGGTTTAAATATTTTATTAAAGCAAATTTCCCCAAGCCCACTGCTGGTGGCGGGTAGGAATGGTCGCTGACCCCCCCCCAAACACTGCGTTATCTGTAACCTGATGCTTGGGCACTGAGATAGGGTTGGCTGTACACTCACTGGGGTCCATCAGAATGTAAGCGGACAATCACTCCCTGCCATGTGTGAGTATAAATTCATTCTACCAGAGACGCATCCAAAAGCATCTCTCTCTCTCTCTCTATATATATATATATTCCAACGTATTCGTGTATTTATTTTATTTATTTATTTTTCTTTGTTCTCTCTCCCCCCACTGTGCGACTAATTTAACATTGATACCTGTTCTAACAATTCTAACCTAACTTATAACACTATATGTTTGTGTAGTTGGAAATCCCCCCCCACTCGAAAGAAGGGAAAAAATGTCTCTTCACCAGGCGTTAGTATGTCTTCAGTATTCTTATGGTCCAGTGGCCCGCCTGTATATATGTATATATAGTTTTGCTTATGTCTTAGTAATATATAATTTTCTGAGAACAAAGTCATTCTTTTTTTTTTCAGCAATTCCGTTCCGTCCGTGAATTACAGTGCTTTTATATGACATAATAATGCCTCAGTATCTGTCTATATTTTTGAGATGAGGTATTATGTACATTGTTCTCATCTTTGTCGCCATATTTATTACAACGTTGTAATAAATATGGCGACCAAGATGAGGACAATAGTCCGAATAATGTAAATAGTGATAATAATGCCTTTAATGGGGGAATACAAAAGGGAGAATAAACCTTTCTTCCAAGCCTTTCCATAACAATCAGAATATCTAACATATTGCCTAAATTTATTTACATTTATGTTTCATATTGTTAAATTAAAAATTTATTTACATTTATGTTTCATATTGTTAAATTAAAAATTCATTTACATTTATGTTTCATATTGTTAAATTAAAAATTCATTTACATTTATGTTTCATATTGTTAAATTAAAAATTCAATCAGAAAAGAACACTCCCACCCAAAAAAACAAACCCAAAAAACATTCAGATTCTTTTTAGTTCTCATGGTCCAATTGTTAGAATTCTGTGGGCATATTCTTCACGGTATAAAATATGCTATGCTGGTGACTGACTCGGAAAGGAAACTACAGGGCCTCCTAGATAGGCTGGTAGAATAAAGGAATAATGTAATTTCTTCTGCGTCGGAGAATATTTTTTGCAGTTACAACAGCCCAGAAAAAAAAAAAAAAAAAAAAACACGTTCAAAATTAGAGTTCCTTCCCTTGAATATCTTTTTTGTTTTACTTAAAACACACACACACACACACACACACACACACACACAAAAAAAAAAAAAAAAAACCCCCAAAACAAAACAACTTATAATGTTTTTATATTGCTTTGACAGAGAATCATACTCCCACGAGAAAATTCCAGTTGAAAATTTTCATATTTTCCCCACCTTTAAAATATGTAGACGTTAGCAAATTAAGTAGTGGCATTAATTTTTGAAAATTTATTTCATCCTAATTTTTGTCTATTATTATTTGTATAAAATTATTTGTAGAATTCAGACTGCAATTCTCAAGACGCCGGGATCAGAAATAATTGCATAAATCGTTGATAAAATAAACACTACATTTAGGATAAAAATATTGGCTTATGTGGAAGATTTTATTATAGATATTGTAGGAGTTACCTCCCTTAGACGATTCTATAAAATGAAAAGTTTTAGTTTGCTGTTTCTTTCTACTTTAAACAAGGCGTCATCTAAAATACGAAAAGATAAATAAAAAGCAATATGAATAAAAATGAAAGAAAAATCAGTTAAAAATCATTAATAGCTAAAAATACTTCACGAAGAGAAAGATTTTATTAGTTTAATTTTATTTATTAATAACTTCTCCCCATCGTTAAAAGTGTTGATTTTGTTATTAAAATCTGCTCTAGGGAAACGATTGATTACATACGAGTTTTCATCAACAGTCTTATGCTAATCAATATTTTCGATGGGCTGCTGAAAGTTTATTGATCTTAAACGCTCCTGCAAAAAAATCTGATCATTCGATCTTTTGAACAGATTTTAGACAAATGTTCAAACCGAGAATATTTCAACACACGATGTGTGTAAGCATATTTGCCTGAGGATGCCTTTCCTTTTCATAGATTACACAAAGGTATTTGATAGATAGGGATTCAAGTTATCTATAATATCTACTGGAAACAAACAGGTTGTATGCAGGTAGAATAAGTTTAACAAATGCATAAAAATAGAAAGAGCAAGACAAAATTCAATATTGCTCGGTTTGTTAATTTTTATTTGATTTTCTATAAAGAAAATTCAAGAGGAATAACTGTGCTATAAATTTACACTGTTTCCTTATTGTCGGGAATTCAATTGCAGTATTTGGCAGTGAAAAAAAATTATATTCTAATTCCTTTTGAACAGTCAAGTGACATAATAAATATGAATTGACCCGATGAAATCTATATATAAAATTCTGTGTTTTCCGTCCGCCACACGCTCTAAATTAGCTTTACATTGATCAAATTTTGGAGAGAAGTGCAAACAGATAAGGGGTACAAAGTGCAGTTGGTGCGTAACTTAGTACAATAAGTTTCCGGTAATTTTTTTTTTTTTTTTGGAAAAAAAAGTACAATGGAGTTCAACAAGTGAGAAACGTGAGAATAGAAATATATTGTATAGAATTTACGGCTACATCTAAACAACTCAGTTGTAAATTGATATCGTCTCGACGCCATTCTAGTAATTCGCTTAAAGTTAAAACGGTCAAATTCTAGGTAACACAGCAAAGAGCTCCTCTAAACAATTACCATGAAAAAAAATATAGAAAAGCCAAAAGGAAGGCAACCTTATGGTGGTTGGAAAGTCACTGAAGCAGAGATGCCAGATCAGGGTCAATAATATTGCTGATACTTTGGCTTTTATCAAGAAGCTCTAGAGATAGTTGGAACACCAGGCCGTTTGTGACAGTAATATTCAAAGCCTGGCCGAATGACTGACATAGATATGTAAGATAAGACTCTGGAGAGAAAAAATTTCTAGCACGACACAGTGAACCAAGCTTCCTGGCAGTTGACCTAGCGACGGATTCAAAATAATCTTTCCACTTCATGTCAGCCGAGAACGTTAGCCCGAGAAAGGCGCAGCGAGTCGCTCATCTAGAGTTTAGCATCAGCCATGCTGGTCGAGGACAGAAAAGATTTTCTAACATGATTTTTAATTAGTAATCAATAATTTTTAATTAGTAGTTTAATAGTCGTGTATTTGGGCAGCAATCTCTCTTTAAGTCAGGTTTCGTTGAATGCTAGATTAAGGCTAATAATATTGCTGATTCTTCTTTGGATTTTATCAAAGAGCTTTAGATAGATAGCAGGATCATTGAAATATATGTGGCAGCAATATCCTTAGCATGGACAAATGATAGACTCTGAAGAGAAAAACTGTCTACCATAACACCAAACTTAGTGGCAGCTGACCTAGCAATGGATCTGATATCATTTTTTCACTTCATGTTACACAACAATGTTAGCCCAAGAAGGCTCAGCGAGTCACTCACCTGGAGATTAACATCAGTCATGCTGATCGAGGTCACAAAAGGTTCTTGCAAATGATTTTTAGTTAGGAATTTAATAGTGGTGTGTTCGGGCAGCAATCTTTCTTTAAGACAGGTTTTGTTGAACAAGACTGACAAGTGCTTTGGATTAGTTTCTTTATAGTTTTCTTGTGTGTGTAAGTGTCGACTTTTCTGGGTTTAATGTATGTAAAGTTTGTTGCTTTCAAGGATTATTTCTACTGTAATAAAATGAGTGTAAGTGTCATTGTACACGGCACACAAGTTGCTGAAAGCAGATGTTCTAATTTCCAAATACGGCCAGTACATTATGGGTTGTTTTTGCTTCAAGTGCACACGAAGCAGCATGGCAGTAGGTGTCAGATACATTCTGGAGCGATACAACGATACATTTTCTCAACATCTTCAGCAATGTTAACAATATATGAGATCCCCCTGGGTCCTGGAAGGATTTTTTTTTTTTTTTTTAAAATCACAATAGACGTTCGAGCTTGATAAATACAATTTTTTTTTAAAACTATAGTTTTTTTTTTGCAATTGGTCTGGGTTTGGTCCGACTTTAGACATACGCCAGATTTTTTATTTATGGTCATTCTAGTTTTTTTTCGAGGGCAGTTGTATTTCCCTTTTTACATAAATAATTGATATTAATGCTTAAATTACACACACACACGTATATATTAATAAATACGAACCGCACGCACGTATGTAATTGTTAAATAGTGTATATGTAATTATATAAGTATATGCTTATGTCTTGTTATTCATTTAATTTTTATTTAATGGTTTGTAGTTTATTTGTTTTGTTGTTATATATTGAGGTGCTAATTATGGGGGGGTAGAGTTTATTCATTTTCTGGCTTGTGTGTGCCCACATGTACATAGAAACCTATATGCGCGTGTGTATATGTTTAATATTTGTTCCTTTATTAATAAGTTTATATATTTGTTCCTATTATTTATTTATTTCAAGTTTATATTATATTTTTTATTTCATTTATATGTTTAGAGTTTATATCATATTTGTTTATTTTTAGTTTTTTTATTTTTATTATTAGTATTTTTTTATTATTATTTTATTTTAAGTATTTTTTTTTATTATATTTTTTTTATTTTTTTTTCCTTTTAGTTTTTTTTAGTTTTTCATATTTTTTTTATTTTAGTTTTTTATTTTTATTATTAGTATTTTTTATTTTTATATTTTTATCATATTTGTTTATTTTAGTTTTTTATTTTTATTTTAGTATTTTTTTTTTATTTGTTATTTTTTATTATTAGTATTTTTTTATTATTATTATTTTTTTTTTTTTTATTTAGTATTTTAGTTTTTTTTAGTTTTTTTTTTTGTTTTTTTTAGTTTTTATTTTTATTATTAGTATTTTTTATTATTTTATTATTATTTTATTATTATTAGTATTTTTTTATTATTAGTATTTTTTTTATTTTTATTATTAGTATTTTTAGTTTTTTTAGTTTATATCATATTTTTTTTATTTTAGTTTTTTTTTTTTTATTATTTTTTATTATTTTATTTTTTATTATTATTTTTTTTTATTTTTATTATTAGTATTTTTTAGTTTTTTTAGTTTTATATCATATTTGTTTATTTTTAGTTTTTTATTTTTATTATTAGTATTTTTTTATTATTATTTTATTATTATTTTATTATTATTAATTTTTTTTTTATCATTTTTTATTTTTATTATTAGTATTTTTAGTTTTTTTTTAATTTGTTTATTTTTTTATTTTGCAAAGTTTTAAACTAATTTTCTTGTTATAAATTTCATGTTTAGTTTATTTTTCCTCTAAGCATAATTTACAATATTTACTGTTAATACTGTATGGGGCTGTCCTTTTTATAATTTTTCAATTTGATTTTGGTGGGGATATTGTTTTCTTTTGGGATTCATGTGTATTTTGATAGGATTGTATTGTTTGTAATTTTTTCGAGTGTCATTTTGATGTTATAATAACTTTCTTTAAATGTTTTTTTTTGTGGCCCCTATGCAATTTTTTTGTCTGTGTTACTGTTATTTACGATGGCTTTGTATATTATGTTACTGGTTAAACATTTATTGTTAAGCTGGCAATTTTCTTCGTTTCTGCAGATTTAATGGTGTTATTTTGCTGTATGTTATTGTTTTTGTAATTGTTGAGTTTTTTTTTTTTTTTTATTGTCCTTGGTTATTAATTTCTCCAGGTTATCTATGCAGCTGTGATTTTGATAGTATTTTCATTGATAATTTTTTTTTCTTAGGGAAGTGTTTGTCAATTATTTTGAAGAATATTTTCTCTACTTCTGCTTTTATTGTATTGTTGTGGCGGGAGTGAACCAAATTATTTTTCTTTTTCCGTTGTTTTTGTTTGAATTGTTTGCGTTTTTGTATTCGGGTTTGTCTGAATATCCGGCGATTCTTAGGGCTGATTCATATGTTGTTTTTTTTTTTCATTCAATAATTTTAGGCTTCTAGAATTTGTTGAAATTCTTTTATCTATAGATATGGGTATTTGTTTAAATGCGTTAAGGGATTGTTAGAATTTTGTTAGTGCATATTGGGTTGTTGTTTGGTTTACTGTATGGTTTGTAGCTTCAGTTGTTTAGGTTGAATGTTATATCTAAGAAATTTACTATTTCTTTTATTTGATTTTATATCTCTTGTAAATTCTGGGATTTGAAGGTTTTTATTGTTTTATTTTTTCTGCAGTTCTGCTGTTGCAGTTTTTTAATAGAACGATATCTTTTTTTGTTAATATTTGGTAATTTATTGATTGTGTATATACTTATGAATTCGCAATAATGTCCCATCATAGATACCCATTGTTACGTTAAAGTTGTTATCATCGTCGTCGTCATTATTGTTATAATTTTGGCTTTTTTGTCCATATTTACTGTGGTAAAATATTAATTTTCAGCAATGTTTAATTATATTGATATCCTCATTGAGAAGACTGATGTATTATTTTGCTATGTTTAATGCGTTGTTTAGTGTATGTTCATTAACTGATGGGTAGAAATCTTATCTGTGTGAAGAAGCAGTTTTCTTTATTACTGTTTCAACCTAGAAAAGGTGACTGAATGAGGAATAACCAAAACGGAAGTTGGAAATGAAATGGTAATCATTATAAAATCAACAAAATACAATACTCGCCAGCGGCGTGGATAGGTAAACCACTGTTAGTGATGGACTACATAGACAGCATATTACCCCCACTTATAATAGTGTCCAACGTATTTATGAGTATTGGGACATACCAATTAGTGTTCATAGGTAGGATATATAACGATTACTAATATTATGAGACCAATTGATTGTTACTTTAGTATTTGTCCATTGGTTTATGTTTTGTGTGGGTCTCAGTTTCGACCATTTCTTTTGCTCATATTTGTTTGCTTATTTTCCCATTATTGTTTGTTGTGGGGTTTAGTCATCTGCATGTTGCTTTTATTGTGAATTTGTCCTTATCGTTTTTAATTTAATAAATGCTTCTAATTTTGCTAGTTTTATTCTATTGTCTAATTTTAGTTTAGTAGCCATGTTTTTAGCTTCTTTGTTTATACCAATTTGCTTCGTTATTAAAGTTTTTTTGTTTTTTTTTTAAATGTAGTGACTTCTTTTTAGAGTAGTTTACTGTAATTGTTGGCTTCTATTTTATAGATTATCCTGGATTTATCTGCTTTTAAAAATAGTTTTGTTTTTTAGTTCTTTATTATTTTTAAAATCATTTTCAAGTCTTTATTTGAAATTATGTTTTGGATTTTCTTATTTCAAAATTGTTGTTGATGATTGTTAAATAATTTTCAAAACAATGAGGTCATTTTTTGTGGTGGGTATATATATATATATATATATATATATATATATATATATATATATATATATATATATGACCAATTTAAAATTAACTGTTAAAGCTATTATATTTTTCATGTTTTGATCTAAGGGAAGTAACTGATTTATATAATTAATTTTTTTTACATAATTATAATTTTTAAAAATATTGCTATTATAGACATTTCAAAACATTGTTGCTATACTCATAACAACCTTATTTAGTGTTGGTTGTGTCTCCAAAAAATTACTATAAAAAGTTACTTCCCTTAGATCAAAACACGAAAAAAACATCACTTTAACAGTTAATTTTAAAATTATTCCTATAACAAGATGCGTTCATGGATGTTTTAAATAATTATAACAGAGCGCGTTTCATGCGTATTTACGAAAAAAAAAAAAAAAATTATTCCCAACTATCAATTACATTAACTTTTGTCTTAGCAATTCAACCCTGAAGATGATCTCGGATGAGATTGAAAATATTTGGGGGAAAATAAAATAAAATCTACGGGGCTTTTCTTAATGAATTTATTATCAACATTAAGTTGATCAGAGAATTCGAGAGGATTAAAAAATAAAAATAAAATGGACATATGCCCAGATTACTCAACCAAAGATGCTTTATATATATATATATAAATAAATATATATATATATATATATTTATGAATAAAAATGACAATAGGAAAACTGATAATTGCTGACGCGTTTCGTCCAATGTGGACTTTATCAAAGCAAAATACGAATATATATATATATATATATATATATATATATATATATATATCTTGTTATCGTTCATTTATTTTATAGTTTATTTGTTTTGCCTTGTTGTTATATATTGAGGTATTAATTCGGGGGTTGTTATCGTTCATTTATTATTTTTTTCGTATTTTAATGGTTTGCAATTAGTTTTTATTTCATTTTTGCCTTGTTGTTATATATATATATATATATATATATATATATATATATATATTATATATTATTAATCATTATTAGGCTGAGTTTTGACACCAAAACAAGGTAAAATGAATCATATATACAAAAGACATACTTTCGCATAGGAATTTTCCTTCCGCTCTGCCGTTCGACGATATCTTGGGAATGACTGAAAATCGATCGGGTTTTCGATCCCGGCTTAAAATCAAATGTTTATCAAATGTTTAAAGCGAACAGTACACTGACATTACCGCCTCTGACTTAAATTAGGGCGGCGCGATTTTTTCAATGCTCTTTGACTTCGTTCTCTCCCATAAAACACGCGGCATGTAAATACTTCAATGGTATCAAATGAAGATGGCATTGAACTATCGATGATTTCGACGATAAAGTTCCGATATTTCCTTGCTTTTTCGTAAACCGGAAATCGGACCCTTTCTTTTAATGCACCCCAGAATAAAAAAGAATTTATATTGTAAAAGTCTCACCAAAATTCACAAAAGTCCTTTAAAATTTGTTCAAAAATGCATTCATTGTTATTTTTTGCCTCACATCTCCAAAGGAACTCACACAAATAAGAAGTCTATCATTCTGCGATGAGTCCTGAACGTGGACTTATTCTTCAGTTTGGTGCTCCACTATATACTTTCGATTGTTTGGGTGTGATCTGATGTTTCTTAGTCAACAAAATTCATATTGTGATTTACGGTCAGATGAATATAATTTGGATCATCCTTCAAAAGATGTATATTCTTTCCAATAATCCGACATAATCGTAGTCCCAGGTTTGGTTTGGTTTGTTTTACTGCATATTAACACCTCAATGGGTTATTTAATGCCGACAAGATTTTTATTGCTGGTAATAAAACCTATTTTTACACTTTCATAGTATTTTGATCCAAGTTTGGGTGTTAACTATTTGTCCATATCTGGGACCCTAACAGGTGCAACCACCCCAGGTCAGGGTGGACCTGGGAACACAAGCAATTGAGAGGTGGTTTCACGCTCCTCAAAACCTCCTGATCAGAGGCCTTGCTGTCAGGCGTAGTTTATCGTCTTACCTAGGACGCGGATGTAGTTTATCGTCATACCCAGGACGATGTAGTCCCAGGTAAAAATCAGGTTTGGATTGTATCGAATAATGTGGAGGCTGTTCTATACTCCAACCACTTCACGGCAAGCTAAAAAAAAAATTTGATTTAAAATTTATATTTTAGAAAGAGTGCCATTTTTTTTTTTAAATAATTTCTTGGGATGAATTAATATTTTCCATAAGTAATTATACTTTACTTAGGGTGAATTAACAGAAAAGATCCCATTTATCAATTATTTGTTTAATTTCGATGTCATGCTTTTTTTTTTACCCGGACTCACATGTGTTTGCAAGATATTGTTTACGGGACAAATAATATCAAGAATCATGAAACGATAATTCTTTCTGTTTTGGAACAAGTTTCATTTATGGTGGAATCGGGGATTAGTCTTGGAATAAATTCTTGAGGTAAGAAAGTCAAAAATGCTATATTAAAAGAACCTGCCTCATGTCTGACATTTTTTTTCACTTAAAATCTATATAAAAACAAATTAACTAAGCACATTATGTGATACTGTGTGTGTGTGTGTGTGTGTGTATTTTTGTTTTAAGCATTCAACCCCAAGCAAAGCGGGAAGCGACAAGCACGCAAAGGATTTCAGAGTTGGAGCGAGAACAAAGAGAAGTGATAGAGGAAAATATGAAGAGACGTTTAGGGGATAGATCAGTGCATCTGGAGACGTCGATTAACGTTACATTTGAATAGTTGGAGATTATAGCAATCAGAAAGACAAGAAATGGGGAGGGAGTTCCACAGGCGGGAGGTGCGAGACATGAAACTATTGAAGTAGAAGAGACGGTTACATGTTACAAGTTTCGACAGTGAAAGGGTGAGAGCGAGATGCCAGCCTAGTTGAACGCTTAAATTCATGAAGTCTGAGAACCAGTGAAAGCAGCTCATCGGAGCAGTTACCGTGAAAGTATCTGTAAGAAAATGAGGGAGGCGACGGCGCGTCTGTGAGAGAGTGGCTGCAGACGAGACTCCAGATTTATCAAGGACCTTGAGACAATTAGAAGGTGCTCCAGACCATATATGGCAGCAATACTCCATGCAAGGGCAAATGGTTAATTTGAAGGATCGACTCCGGCGAGAAAAATTTCCTGGCACGGCACAGGGAGCCAACTTTCCTAGCGGTGGACGAAGCTATTGACTCAACGTATTCGTTCCATCTCAGGTCAGCGGACAATGTGAGACCGAGCAGACGCAAAGAGGTACTTTCGGGGAGTTGAGCATTAGACATTCTGATGGGAGGCAGGGATGGTTCTCTCTGGTTAGTAATAGAGAGCAGTTTTGTTTTTGAGGCATTAAAGTTAACCAGCCAATTCCTGCCCCAGTCCACAACCGATTGGAGGTCCTTTTCAAGACAAACGGCCAGGTTAGTTTTGTCGGCGACACAAGATTTGTTTATGAGGCAGGAGTACATAGTAGTGTCGTCCGCATAGATGCCTACTTGACAACCTATGACATCAAGAAGATCATATATATATATATATATATATTCTATGTGCCATGTCCCTTCAGGACGTTGTTGATAATGGCTCTCCACACTTTTCTAGTCTGCTAACCATTTACACAATCTCGTTATTTCGCTGCTTTCCTCTGCTCTTCTTGCCTTAAATCTGTCTTGTGAGTTTCAAATCTTCCAAGTCCTCTTTCCTCATGTATAGAAATTTCAACTATATCTTCCTGGTGTTAAGTGTAAGTGTCCTTTTTGTTTCCATTTTCTCTAACACTTCATCATTTCTCACATGTTCGGTCCATGATATTCTCAGTATCATTTCTAAAGAACAACATTTCTACCAACTCCAGTTCCTTCAGCTGAGAGATGATGGCCCAACATTTACTGACATAATGGTGGAATTGTATTACATAACAATTCAGTACTTTTTTAAAAAAGAATTTTCCGTCTCTTAGTACTTTGCTTAGCTTTTGGAAGGCATCTTTCTCTATCCCAAAGCACCTTCGAATGTTGGTATCCCACTTTCCAGATATTTAAATTTCCGTACTTGCTGAATTTTGGTATCTCCACTTTGTAATTTGTATGTCGAGCTGTTCCTTTTGTTGACAGCCATGCATTCTGTCTTTGTCAGTTGATAGTTAGCCCTTTCTTCATGCTTTCCTTCACTACCTTCCTTAGGATTTCTTGTAGTTTCCTTTTGTTTTATGACGTGTCTACTTTAACAATTAAGAATATTGTGTATCAATATTAATTCCTGAGTTAATAGAAGCTATCTGATAAAATGTGGTTGACAGATGAATGGTATGCTATTATGAATATAGCTAAGAAAACAGAGAAGGTCAGCAAAATAGAATTTGAGTCGCCATTTTTTTGGTTTATAGACATAATAAATTAGAAATGACAGACAAAATTCTATTCTCAAGATAAACGTCAACAGAAAAAAATATTTAATTTTCTCGGCTGAAGCTCAAGATTTATTTTTTAAATACGGTAATTAATAGATTAATTAGAATATCATTTTCTATAATTAAATTTATTAAATATATATCACGCATATAGATACATACATACATACGAGTTTGTACACATGTATACGCATATACACAGTGTTCAACGCGTACAAATCTATTAAGTCAATTTGGTTTGAACTACTAATTTAGAAAACATTTAGATTCCTGATAAAATTCCAGAAGTGATGTTGCAAAGTTGTCTTTTATATTTACATTGTTTTTACCAATGTACCCTCCAATTCAAATGTTTCAAACCACCTTCCATTATTAGCCTAGGATGAACTTGATAAAAGAGCAAAAGGCAAAAATGTAAAAGTGCTCGAGTCATTGAAAAAAAGAATGGAATAAATTATCAAATTTACACTTTGAGAAACTTTTGCAACAGTCATCAAGGCTAAAAGAGGATATTTTGACGAAAAGAAAATTTAATCATGCTTTTTTCTTTCTATCATAATTTTTAATAATAATAATAATAAAATCCCGTCTCCCTTTTTTTTTTTAACCATGTTTAATAATTTTCTATTATTTAAAGTACAAAACAATTACTTTTGGGGCCAATTAAAAAAATTTACCAGGATGGGTGGCTCAAAGATTTGAACTATAGTGTAGATACAAATATGTGTATAATATTTTTTTTTTATTTAATGTTGGTATCTTTTTTTAATCAAGGCAGTAAATCCACTTTTACATAGGGTTACTGAGTGTGAAAGAGTAAGAAAAAAAATGAGAACATTATTAAGGAGAGAGAACAATAAAAAAAAATCAATCACGACAGTAGATAATAATTGATCTTGCATTGAACTGTTTGAATATCTAAGTTAACTGGAAAGCATGGAGCGGGAAGAGTGTCCCACAAGCTAAAATTAAATGAATCCTGCCCCGATTCGAACGTACAACCCAGATATAAGCTGGGTAGTGACATACCAATTCCTCCAGTGTTTTGCTGCTTGAACGGCACAGTGATATTAACTTACCTCCTTTGATATAAATTAAACTGAAAACAAAATCAAAGCTTACAACAAAGACTTGAAAGAAAATACGCGGTATATATATATATATATCCTAATGAGCCAGTTCACCCTGATGATCGCATGTGGTGAAACCTATGTAGATATTACTTGGCTCATTAGGATTTATTTACTTTTTCTCTACTTAGTCTATTGAACAATCTTCGTTTTAACTTATTATTCGTTGTTTTTTTTTCTCCTTTGAACCCGAGATTTAAGGTACTAGACGATTTCTTTCGCCTTGTTCGGAGGTTTCTGGTGCTTTTTTTTCCTTTCAGTTTTCCTCGGATGCCAATTCATTTAAAAATTGTGCTATCCACGTTTTTCCACTCACCAATTTTAAATAGATTTACTTTATATATTCCAGGTGCTTTTTGAGGAAGGCAATATAAGCATCAGCGTACTGTCAGGCACTCTCCACGGACCAACCAAGATACCTCCAATAATACCAACCCATATCATAATACTTCCTTCTTGTTGGTGTGTCAAGCGCTGATGACGATCTCGTCCATTTACGACACGACCTTTGCTCAAACCATCAGGGTCATCAAGTTTTGCACGACTTTCATCTGTGAACAGAATTTTTGAGAAATCGACCTTCATGTACCCCGTTGTCCATTTCAAACGCATTTGTATGTATACTTTTGCCTATCGAAGCTAGTCATACTGATGTCCCGAACATTTTTCAGAAGACGATAGCGAGTACTTCTGGACACTGTTGCATCTCCAATGTTCAGAAAAGTGCTCCACTGGTCAGGCCTGAGTTCTTTACAGCTTCAAGTTTTATGACACGATGACTTGTGCCTTTGTGCTAGCACAACTAACGACGAGCCACAAGAGTTCCGTCTACCCAATTTCACTCACAAGGCTTGGGCCAACCCGTGGTATAGTTTTTCAGGCACTTTCAGCCACCCCACCTTCACACCGGTAACATCAGGAAGTCTCCTTCCTGGCAAATCAACCTTGGTGAGATTCGAACTCAGGTCTCATGATCAGAGAGCGAACGTTCTAACCACTTTAACACGCACACTATATATATATATATATATATATATATATATATACACACACTTATGGGCAATAATATCAAATGGCTAATCTTAACGATTTGGATGTTAAAAATTAGAATTAACTTTACACTTTTTTTGTAAATACGGTTTATATGCAACATCATAAATTTGTTAATCTTCATGATTTGTAACCATTGTGCATCCCCGTTGGTCTGCAGTGAACTAAAATAGCTAAACATCATGTTTTTAATTCTCTCTCCATAACGGTTCGGGCAGTTGCTAAAGAAAATTTGTCTGCAATTAAAGATCAGACTTGCGTCCATTGACTTTCTCAATTATTCTGTCAACACGCGAATCTTTGACATTAAGAGCAGAATTCAAACCATTAGAAAGCAGATGCTACAGAACCAATCTAGATACCTACGCAAACATCATAACAAATAACTCAGTGCAAATAGAAAGGGACGTAAGGCAAGGATGCGTCTTCTCAACCGACCTGTTCAACCTATACAGCGAGGCAATTGTGAGAGAATCGGAAGCCCTATCGGGATTTAGCATTGGCGGTCACAATCTTGACAACATAAAGATACGTAGATAACACAGTACTGATAGCAGACACGGCGAAGAAATTACAAAATGTCCTACGGGAGGTAGAGACGGAGAGTGAGAAGAAAGGATTAAGCATAAACTACAAGACAGAATGCGATTTGCAGGCCGGGAACATTAAAATCAAGCAGACGCGGAAGTTTAAATACCTGGGAAGCGTTTTGACAGAGGACGCTAAGTGCGACACTGAGATCCGTAGACGTATTAGGATGGCCAAAGAATACATTCTAAAAGCTGGGAAGAGCATTGCGAGACAGGAGGATTTCTTTGATAACAAAGAAAAGAATACTGAGCTGTTACGTGACATCTGTCCTTCTATATGTCAGCGAATGTCGGACAATTTCCTCAAAGAGACTCGAGGTGCAAGGTGACGGAGATGTGGTTCTACAGAAGGCTGCTAAGGATATCATGGACCGAGCGGGTGAGCAATGATGAGGTCTTAGAGAGGTTACAAACAAGGAGAAGGCTAATGCTTAACATCAGAAAGAGGCAGCTGAAGTTTCTGGGACACATAATGAGGAAGGAGAGCTTGGAGAATCTGATACTCACGTGTCGAATAGAGGGAAAGCAGCGCGTGACATACCTGGAGAGCTTAAGCAGGTGAATGACAGAACGTCGTCTGTGGGAGGAAGCAGAGGGCAGGAACTTGCTGAGAGCTGCAAGGGATAGAGGGAGAAGTGGAGAGCCATGATCGCCTGAAAGAACATGGCCCATAAAGAGACACATTCAAACAAGAAACTAGCCAATGTAAAGACCTCATAACCTTTATCAAGAGAAAATTGAAATCGGTTCTCATCTATGGCAGATGAAGAGACTTGAATCAACAGAAATGTGGTTCTACAGAAGAATGCTGAGAATAACTGAACGCGTGGAGCAATGACGAAGTTTTACAGAAAATGGAAACAAAAAGTACTTTGCATCAGAAAGAGACGATTGGAAATTTGTAGGGCACATGAGGAGGAAAGGGGGCTTGGAAAATTTGACACTCACATGCAAGAGGGACAGGATAAAGCAGTGAATAAGCTACCTAATGAGTTTCTGTAAATGGTTGGCAGAACCGGGATAGTGAGAGATAGCAAAAAACTGAACATTACTAAGCATTGCAAAAGACAGGAAGTTGTGGAGAGCCATGATCACTGGCATTCTGAAGGGACAGGATACATAGAAGAAGAAATGCCACGTTATAAAAACCAACAATCTTTCCGTTAGAAGGAAAGACTCGAGGTCAAAGAGGCAGACAGGAAAACTGAACAACGTTTATGAATGAACTGTAAGAGAGACTCGATTGTTGGTTGGGTGGTTAATTTTATTTAGCGGTATGCCAACCTCTACACCGAAATCTAAATATTTTGAACATAATTTTATGGCTTCAACTGCAGATAAAAATGTATTGCTGGTCATTTTGCTATAAATATGTATTGTTGGTAATTTTATTTCATATAAAAATATACTGCTGGTATTTTTACTATAAAATTTATTTTTATACTTTCACAGTGATTTGTTTTGGGGTATTTGCCCCCTATTTGCCTATAGCTGGGGATCCTAGCAAGTGCTATCCCCCCGTGTTAGGGTGGGCCTGAAAGTTTAATTTTAGTTCTTCCGCTTGTGCTGTTAGGTGTCACGGGGAGAGGCCGAGGTCTGTCAGCGACAAGGCGAGTGGCCTGGAGGAGTGATATCCCGTGATCTCAGAGTGTCCACCATCGAGTTGTTTCAAAGTCTTTTTGATCTACCTTTTGCTCTCCAATCAGAGTACCTGACGGTGTATGATCGTAGTGCTAGTTGGTTGATAGGCATATGAGTCTGGTGTCCGAATTACTTGATCCTCTGTCTTTCGATGTGTTGTCTGATTGGTATTGCTCCTACTATATCTCTTACCGCCTAATTTCTGACTTTGTCTCGCCTGGTCGTGTTCACTGCTTTCCCCAGACATTTTATCTTACAAGTGATTAGTTTCCTCTCAAGGCTTTTTGTTAGGGGTAATGTCTGGCACTGGTATGTCAGCGTTGGTAAGGAAAATAGTGTTGATTAGATTTGCCTTGGGGCTCATGGAGATGCTTGGATGTTTTAGAAGAGGAGCAAGTTGGTAACTGACTGCGTTGGCTTTCTGACATCTGGTCTCAATGTCGTTTTCAGTAAATATGCTCTCCAGATATTTGAATTCACTGGTTTGCTTTAGCCGAACCTCATTGAAGTTAATGTCCAGTTTTTCTGTTCTCCTGCTGACGATCATGACCTCGGTCTTACTGACACGAGGACCTGAGAACAGCAGCCATTAAGAGATTATTTCACGCTTCTCAAAACTTCCAATCTCTTGACCAGAGGTCTCATTGCCGGATGTAGTTTATCGTCATACTCAGCAGTAATTTTTTTTTACTTAATAACAATATCACTTACCATGTACAAATCATAAATAGGTATTGTAGGTCATTTTGCTATAAATGTGTTACAATTCAGGTGGTTCCACGCTCCTGAAAATCTCCCGATCACAGGCCTTGCTGCCGGATGTAGTCTATCGTTATACCCAGGATGTCCTCTACTTCGAAATTTCGGGGTAAATGAACCCTGTATTGTAGCTACGTTCACCCCCTGAGATATGATATACTCGGAAAACTGATGATGACGATAAAGATATACAATAGATTAATATTGTAATATCGCTATAAAATTTAGATGCTATCTAAATCCTGGTTTATATGCCGCGACATATCAAATGTTATGATTTCTCATCTTCTTACCTCTCAGTTATATATGCAGTAAAACCAACAATGGCTACTTTATACGAGAAGACTTGATTATATTCTGTGCTGTGGGAATAATCAACTGAAGAGAAACTCGGTCTTTTTGTTGGTTGGTTGATTTCGACGCCTGAATTAGCTGTCCAACGAATAATACAATCTCATCTGAGTCAGAGTATATATTGAAATAATGTCGAATGAAATGGGCGACATTGACAGAAGCTTTACAAAACAATTTAGCATTACAGAAGACGACAAAAAATGTAATGGATTCAAATCAAAACAAATTACAGGGCGCAACAGATATATTTCACACATATTGGTTAAGATACGTGGCTGAGTGGTTAGAACGTTCGTATTCTGACCATGAGACCCGGGTTCGAATCTCACCATGGTCGATTTATCAGGAAGGAGACTTCCTTATGTTATCGGACTGGAGGATTCAATATGCCTGAAAACCATACCACGAGTTAACCTAAGCCTTGAGTGAAATTGGGTAGATGGAATCCTTGGGGACCGTCGATAGCTGTGTTAGCACGATGTCACAAGTCATCGTGGCCGAGGGCTTGAGCGTGCTGGCCTTGTTCAAATTGTTGGTCATACTAGATAACACGCTCTTTCCCAGAAACTAAGACCTGCTTAGCATAGTTGCAGTATAAATCATAGTTGGGGCGTGTGTGTTGAATAAATACAAATGCGCCTGAGCAAGTGTCTGCAATAGGGATTGGCTAGTAGATGGGTATCTTCAAATACGAGTGGCCAGCTATACTATTGGTAAAACATTATCTACAAAATGCAGCAGAAATAACTCCCAAATGTTAAATTTTGCCTGTTTGATGCGAATAAATTTAGGCAAGTGCAAATGGTGTCTCCCTCTAGCTAACATCTTACCATTATGTGGAAAGTATTTCCGGGAGTTATTTCTGTTGAACCCTGTCTTATTTTAGTGTTTTGTTGGTATATTAACTTTGTAATAGTCTGCTAGATCTGCTAAGTAAGGTTTCATCCTTGATGATGCTAATGTGATAATTAACTTCCCTTAGAAAGGCAAAACACCCTCTAAATTTGCAGAGTAGGTTAACGAGCAATCTAATACAGTTTACTGTGATGTGCTAGACAATTTTTCTCACCATAATCTATCTTATATATTTATAAGTCTACTATTCGATTATGTTTAGAATATTCTTACATCTGGTCTGGTGCTTCTGTTATATATTTAGAGATTATTGATAAAATCCAAAAAAAGAATCTGCAATGTTATAGGTCCTGACCTGACATCTCGGTTTCAGTTATATTATTTCCGCCGTAACGTAGTTTTCCTGTGACTTTTCTATAAATATTTTCATGGTAATTGTTCTGATAAGCTTTCCTCTTTGGTATCTAGACTTTATGAATTTAAGCGCATTACTAGATTGGCAGTAAGGTCCCGTCATTTTACAGTTGAAATTGCTAGACGTAACCATAAGTTCTATGTTAAAACTGTCTTTTCTCGTACTTCTCGTTTGTGGAACTCTTTTGGCTTCTTACTTTCCAGTCAACTTCGATCTTTAAAATTTGAATGCAATTTCAATTCTCCGTTTTCTTGATTACTTTTTTTTTTATTAGTCTTGCTCCTTAATGTTTTTACTCACTATTTGATAGACAATAATCCTTTGCGTCTTAGTGGTTTTATTGCCTTTTTTTGGTGAAATGATTAAAAAAATATATAGTTTTATAATATTTGTGTATTAATTATACGTTACTCTCTGTAATCGATTATAGGCCAGCGTCATGTTTGAGATCAATTACTCAGTCCTTCGATTTCACCACTTACATAAACATTAATTAATGCAGGATTTTTAAGCCTATAATTAAAGCACATTGTTTTAACAGACTCAAAACCTAAGTTCTATGCTAACAGTTTCTTTTATCGCACTTCAAGTTTAATCTTCAAAAAGTTAAATGCAATGTAAATCGTTATCTTCTGCCTTCTTAATTCATGTTCTTTTATTGTCCTATCTCCTTAATATTAATGTTTTTGACATTCTCTCAAACCCAAATTAATCCTACAAATAGAAAGATAAGCCATATATGGCGCGACACACTTCAACTAAAATCTAAGAAAAAACTGTCAAATTCCAAAGTTTAACTAAATTTTAAGGTAAAAGACTGTTTACAATTTACCGTTAATTCGGATCTTTTATTTAATAAAGAATTCTTATCAGAGAACCTGATAATTTCCAGTTTTTCATGTTAACACAGAAAACAGGGTTCATATAAGAATCTACATGTCCTTGCTATTTTTAAAAATTTCTATTTCACCTTAGGAGTTTTATTAGCGCCTTTCAAACTTCAAAGATATTTTAAAAGTGATTTCTATAAGTATTATTGCTGATACTGTGATACTACCTAATCTTAGAATTCTTAGTACTACTAACATAGAATTTTTCAACCGTAGGATTCTCTATCATTGAGATAGTATTTAGGTAAACAAGAGATTTAATTAAACATTTGCTTAGCAATGGACATTAGACCTAATTCCTACAATTACATTGACTAATATCATTAATAATATTTATCTTGGAAGGTGCATTATGATCTAGATTATTAAGTTGGTGTATATCCGCTTTTCTTTAGTACGTTGTTATATGGCATTTCCTTTGTCGCCATATAACAACGCACTAAGGAAAGGCGGATACACACAAAAGCTAGAATACACACAACCATAGCGGAAAAACAGAAAAAAAATTGTTTAACCCACCATACAACAAAATCGTCAGAACAAACATCGACAGAACATTCCTAAATCTAATTGAAAAACACTTTCCCGTAACAAAACCCTTAACAAAAATATTTAACAAAAACAACATAAAAGTTAGCTACAGCTGCACTAAAAACATAACACAAATAATAAAAAGCCACAAGAAAAAATAATAACTACCAAAAGCGCAATCAAAGATTCCCAATGTAACTGCAGAGGCAAAATTACATGCTCGCGACAAGGAAATTGCCTACAAACGAACATAGCATACAAATCTCAGGTAAACGCAAACAAAACTACAATGCACTACATTGCTTGAATGTTCCTTCTGTGGAGCCAAAGAAAATACACCTACGACCTCTCATTCTCCAACAGTACCACACTATACACATACATATGGCAGCTAAAAGACCGAAACATCACACACACAAAAAAGCTGGGAAATCATGAAAACCGGACCTGCCTACAATAAGATATCAAAGAGATGTCTACTTTGTTTACACGAAAAAGTGGCAATAATCTTACACACTCAAGAATTACTAAACCAAAGATCGGAAATAATTTCAAAATGCAAACACGAAAATAAATATCTAATATCACAGTTCATACCAAACAGATAACACCTACAACAAAACTGAACACAACCAGGAGTTAAACTACAGAAAAAAATGGTAGAACACTAAAAAGCAAGAACACTAAAACCACCAAAACCTATCAGTAACCCTATCTGCACTGTTACCAACACTACCATCACTCCTGCGTTCACGGTCACCACTATGACCGTTGGTGCAGCCATCAGGGAAGATAAAAACATTACCACTTCAAAATTATTATTTTATAACGACTACTACAACTTTCGCTATTAGTATTGTTATTACCACTTTATGCATCTACTGAAAATAACTTAATATTATTTCCACTCCAAGTACTGCTGTTACCACTTTAGGAACAATTACTTCATAACCATCTTTACCACCATTAGTACAGCTTTTTATCATTATTATCATCATCATCATGGTTACTATAACTATTATCATAATTACTATTGTCATTATTGCTACAATTTTTGTCATTATCGTTTCCATCATGATTAAGGCTAAATTTACCGTTAACACATTAATAATATAATATCAATCGTCAATAATACACAAAGTTGAAAACACAAATATCATTGTTCAAAAACAGAACCCAACACCAAAGAATTTTACGCGTCTACATCTGAAGGGCATTAAGACCACCCCAAACCTGTACCTTGTTGAGAGAACATCGCTACATATATGAGCGCTGCGGTCACGACACAGAGGTGGAGTGACCGTTGCGTATGTATGCATGTATGTATGCTCGAATACGTGGATGTGTGTCTGCGCTTAGCCTTGGATTATTTATATGGGTGTGCGTGCATACACCTGTGTGTGTACGTGAGTATCATCCCAAACAAACTCAGCAGAAAATTCCCCTCCACTAAACAGAAAATAAGCAAAAACGAATAAGCATAATAGATCTATTTTTAAAAAATAAACCAGTTTGCCTGATGATCACAAACGCGTGAAAGTCAGAGTCACAAACTGAGCACTTTCCACTGCGCATATATATATATATATATATATATATATATATATAATATATATATAATCTCCCCAAGTAAGTGTTGAAGCAAAATGGCTATTTTGGTAGTAATTTTATAACATATTTATGTTATCATTTTCGAATAAATTATATATATATATATATATATATATATATATTTATAACTTGTGCAAATTAATTGAAACAACCGCTTTAATTTCCTTTCTTTCACAATATGGTCATTTTAAGATCCACTAAAATAACAGGGTGTAATCGATTTCATTTTTCCTGATTAGGTCATTTGCGGTGGTGTGCAGTGGTGTGCAGTCATACGAATCTATTTTCGGTTTGTATAATGAAATTTGTTTGGCCTTGAAAATTATTGCGCCGTCCATGATTGCCTCAGATTTTTATCACGCCCAGACACTATTGTCCCGACTGTCGATTAGTTGTCTTACGGCCATTGTCTGCGATGGATGTTACTCCAAGGAAGCTTACGAAAATTGTAGCGCTGCACCAACACATTATCAAACTTTACAGAGAAATCGCGGATATTGTTAGTGTCAGCCTTTCAATTGTCAGTCGTGTCATCAAGGCGAAGAAACAAGCTGGATCCATCAGTGCAAAACAAAGAAAAATGCTGTTGGAAGGAAAAAACAACGCCAAGAGACGACGTATAAGTGATCAGGAAGAGTGTGAAAGATCCTAGGAAGACAAGTGATGTCATAAAAAGAGATTTACAAGTGAAAGGCATAAATATCAGTTTCCCAACGGTCAGGCGAAGGCTTCTGGCTGTTGGACGCAAGGCAAGGCGAATCATGAAAAAGCTGACGAAACGCTACAAATGGGGACTGAAATACAAAAATAGGACGAAAGAACAAGTTATTTTCAGTGACGAGATTCATTTTTTGTTCAAGGACAAAGATGATAGCATGTTCGCGGATTAACTGGAGAGAATCTTCGAGGGTGTCACATTAATCATTTCGTAAAACATCCCTTGAAAAAGATGTTTTGGAGCTGCTTTAGTTACTACGGAGTTTTGCATGCCGTTGAAAGCATGATGCAAGGGCCACAGTTCATCGAAGTTCTCTGAAGAGGCTTTCCAGAGATGAATAAGAGGTTTCCTGATGGATCCGGTATTTTTCAGCAAAATCTGGGCCCGTGCTATACTTCAAAACTTGTGAAAGGATTTTTTTTTATCAGTGAGCAAATCAAAGTATTAGACTGGCCCGGAAACTCCCGATTTAAATCCAATCGAGAATCTGTGGTCAATCTGCAAGGAACGACTTGGACTGTACGACGATTGAGAGGCCCGTGACAGCCATTATAGACGTGTAGTACCGTGACCCCAAAATCAATGAGGACTGCTCCAAATTAGTGGATTCCATGCCAAATCACATCAAAGACCTCCTAAAAAATAAAGACGTACATACGAAGTACTAACATGTGCACTGGGTCATGTTTCATTGGAAAAACACGAAAAAAGTAAATAACGGAATTATTTGTTTTGTTTCAATTAATTTATATATATATATATATATATATATATATATATATATATAAAATTCTAGCCTGTTGGAAGTCCTCATCTGTTGTTCCTGTTTTTAATAACTCTGGAGACCCTTCTGACCCCTCTAACCACAGTCCTATCAGCCTCCTACCACTCTTCGGAAACTCTTCGAGGCTTTAATCAATGCTGAAGTTTAAGCACCTTACCTCCCATGATCTCTGACAAACAATATGGTTTCCGCTTTGCGCTGTTTACCGCTGACGTGCTTCCGGTCCTAACTGAATTTTTATATCAAGCACTTGATAATATATGGTAAAGCTCGAGCTGTGGTTCTAGATATCTCTAAGGCATTTGACAGGGTTTGGCATGCCGACCTTCTATGTAAGCTTCAGGGATACTGTATTACAGGACGATTATTTGATTTAATCCATTTCTGTCAAACCGTTAAACGAAAATCGTCCTAATCAGGTTCAGTTCCTTTCATATGAAAGCTGGTGTTCCTCAAGGCTCTATTGCTGGGTCCTACACTGTTTCGGATCTCCTTCAACGATCTTATTGATTTCATCAGTTCTCAAGTAAGCATCTACGCAGACGACACTACCATTTACTTCTGTCTCAACAGTAAATCTGGCATTGATGACAAAGTTAACCTGGCTGTTTGTCTCGAAAAAAAACAAAACAAAACAAAAAAAAACAACTTCCAATCTGTGGTTGACTGGGGCAGGAAATTGCTTGTAAACTTTAATGCCTCCAAAACGAAACTATTCTCATTTACCCACCATAGAGAGACGTTCCTGCTTGCTATCAGCATGACTGATGCTCAACTTCATGAGAGCGTCTCTCTGCACCTTCTCGGTCTCACATTTTCCACTGATATGAGGTGGAACATCTGCATTGAATCAATAGCTTCATCTATCGCAAGGAAAGTTGGTTCTATGTGTCGCGCCAGAAAGTTTTTCTCGTCCGAGTTCATCATTCAAATCTATGAATCTGCCAGTTGTCCTTGCATTGAATACTGTTGCCATATATGGTCTGGAGCCCCCCGAGTTTATCTCGAGGTTCTCAGCAAAATCCAAAGAGAATATACAATGTGATAGGTCCTGATCCAGCATCTCGACTACAGTCACTTTCTCAGACGTGATGTGGCTTACCTTCTGTCTTTTCTACAAATATTTTCATGGCAACTGCTTTCTTTACTGGCGAAACAGTTAAATGTAACTGCCTCTTCTACTCCAACAGCTTCTTCTCTAAAGCTTCCTGACAGTGGAACCCCCTTCCTCTTACTTGCTTCCCTGATAACTATAATCTTCCAAAATTTAAATGTAATGTCTGTTGATGCTTTGATCTTAATCCCCATGCTTCTCTTTATCCTTTCTTCACACACTTCTCTTTTCTCTTACTTTCATTCTCTGTAACCCCTTGCTTGGGGTGAAATGCTTATATATATATATATATATATATATATATATATATATAGTGCAACTTCGGTTCTCGAACGTCTCACGTGTCGAACAAATCTGTTTTCGAACAGAAAATTAGAGATGAAAATGCCTCGGTTATCAAACAAAATATCAGTTCTCAAACAAGATTGCCGAACTGAGTTAACCCGAACGGAATAATTTCTGAGTCGACCGCCATGTTGTATACATTCGTGTGTTGTGTTGTGCATTTTTTCCAATTTTATTGTACTGTATATACATTTATTCCTATTGAAAAAATAGTTTCGATTTATGAACATTTTGGGTTACAAACGGACTTCAGGAACGAATTAAATACGTAAACCGAGGTTCCATTATATATATATGTATATATATATATATATATATATTAGAACGTGTAACCATTTAATGGAAGAAAATCCCAGAAAAAACTTATTCAAATCTAGTGAAAAAATTTAGAAAACGATTGCAGCAAGTTGTAAAGATGAGAGGCCGTTAATATTGAGAAAATTGTTATTTTTTTTTTTATGTACGAATGATTGTCTTATTTTCTGCATAATTCACCTGTCGAATTTGTTGTATTTAACCATTTGTTCTGAAAATTGAGTTTTATATTCAGTCTTCGTGCTTATTAGAATATAGATATCATACGGGTATTAGATTCTGAGAGATGTGTAAAAATATTCAAAATTCATAGATGTACGAATAATTTTGTCGTTAACACACACACATACATACACACACACATATATATATATATATATATTTATTACAAGCAGGAAATTGAGTTTTTCTAAATTCTGTGGCTGAACGGTCATAGCACGTTAGGCGAAATGCTGGTTCGTTCAGGATACAGGTTCGATTCCTGTCGGTGGACGCGTATTTTCTACGAAATTTCTTGAATATTCAAGTCGGTAAGTGCAATTAATTCTTTTTAATTAAAAACCAATGTATTTACTCAAATGTTGTATCCATAAAAACAATAAACAGAATATATAAATCTACCAAATTTGTTTCTTCCCATTAAACGAGTGCGTCTACAGAACCACCGAGCAAAGGCGGATTAATAAGGAAAAATTTTTCATCAACAAGTTCAAAACCATACTTAATTGCATAAATAGATTTTACCAATTTCTTCTAACCATAAACGACATGTATAGCCAGTTACGCCCCTTGATTTTCATTGGTACAAAACATAAGCATCAACACGTGGAGATAGAAATAGTTAAAAAAACCTTTTTGAAAAAGCTGAGCGAAACCGATTAAAGTAAAAAAGTTTTAAAGGAAAACAACAAATTATTATTTTAAGAAAAAAAAGCAAACAAAAAACACTGAAAATCGAATTGTAAATAAAATTTTAGTTCTCTGTAAACATTCATATATTATAAGTATATTAAATATTAGGTGCCATTTTTCCAATCCTCATTTTAGTCTATGCAATAAGTTTTTGTACAGAATCTTTCTTATATATATATATATATATATATATATAGATAGATAGATGATAGAGCCTTTGGCATATGTTGGATTTTACATCATCCCAGTGAAATCAGAAATTGTTTTTATCTTTTTTTTTGCATACACACCTTTCTTGCTAGAAATCAAAAAAAAAAAAAAAAAAAAAATTTTCCCCCTCTCTAATTATTTTTTTTTTATCCCTTAATTTCTCTGAAAATTTGACCGAAGAAAATATCGTTGCTGAATTTGTGAATTAACCCCCGGCATACAAAGAAATGGTAGTATGATTGCGGTAGCCGACGGTTGTGAACACCTCAGACGTTGAGATTATATATATATATATATATATATACTTGGTCGTTGCGAAGAGGGATCGACGCTGATAACCAGCAAAGAACAATTTCAAATAAATACAAATCGGTTTCTAGTTTTCACTTTTTCTTGACCTAGAAAATCCGCTTGCTTAATCCAATTTGGACGCTTAAAAACGATATACATATATACCTTCTATACTCACGAATCATGCGACTAGTCTCCATTATAAAAAGGTACGAATGCCCGAATTCTCTTGGAAGACACACATACGCTATTAAAGAATCTCAAATTCCCAAGCCTAGAGTCGTTCATCACACTAAGTTGTGTTTACTTATTTTTATCTTTTTTAAGCATTTCATCCCAAGCAAGGCGGGAGTGTCACTAGCATGCAAGGGGTTACAGAGGACTGAGAGCAAGAGTAAAGAGGGGTGTTTGAGGAAAGGATAAAGAGAAGGATGGGGATCAGGATCAAGGCACCAGAAGATGTCGATTGACATTACCTTTGAATATTTGAAGATTATAGCTATCAGAGAAGCAAGTAAAAGGAAGGGAGTTCCACTGTCAGGAAGTGCGAGAGATGTTGGAATAGAAGAGGCAGCTACATTTAACTGTTTCGACAGTGAAAAGGTGGGAGCGAGATGACAACCTAGTAGCAAGCCTAAATTCGTGCATTTGGGGTACTAGTGAAAGTAGCTCGTCAGAGGAGTTGCCATGAAAATATTTGGAGAAAAGACAGAGGGAAGCCATATCGCCTCTGTAAGAAAGGGACTGTAGACGAGATGTCAGATCAAGACCTATCATATTGCATATTAAGATATCTACTCAAGCACATTGATTGCTTGATTAGTTTTCTACAGCTTGTCAACCCTTTGCAGGTTATTTAAAATCAAAATATATTCTTAGATTATTAATTTTGTTTTTGTCTGTTTTCTCTCAATACTTGAAGTTTTAAAAGTGAAACATGTTAGATTGATATCAGTCAGTTAAGTACCATACGTGATACACGCTTGAGCGACCATGTATCTTTTGATACATGATTGACGAGGCAGATTTTCACCCCTTTTGGTTTGCCATTTCTTTCTGTGGTAGAATGGTTGCCAACCAAGGCTATAGAAACAAGTCTGTCTTGTTATTCAACACATCGATGGGGGAGAGAAATGGGTACATACCTTTCCCAAGAGAATTTGTGCATAAGTAAATTTAACGAACTCAACTGGAATTCGAACTGATCTCAGAGTTCTCACTCGGAGCCGATATCCATTACACATCAATGCACACACTGTTTTATCATCCCATCGGATTCCGATCCATATAGGTCTTAATATATGCCAAATATCAATTTGTTTTTCTTAAGATTTACGAAGTATTCGGGCAGTAAGCATAAATTACACTGTTTATAAAAGTGGGAAGTCTTGTCAAACACGGGTATCCACTGAAAATGACGAATAATAATATAGGTACCTTCACGAAATCGCTAAAAAAAGAGCATAGCTTGATGAAAAAGACGCCAACCTTGCCGAAAACAAAATTTTATTGTCTAAATGCTTATGTTATTAAGAGGAAAGACAAAAGTTTTTTTTAAATATTTTAAAAAATTTTTCCTTCTTTTTAGAAAATTCTAAATTTTGATTAAAAAAACCTTGTTTCTATTTGTATTAGCGGAACTAGCAAATAACAGACAATTTTTAGCACGTTTTTTTGGTATGACACACATTAATTTGAAAAATCGTGCAAAAATAGAAATAATTATCGGATGTTAATGAAACTTTCAGGAACTATTCACAGATGATCGAAATTATTATAAATATGTTTTTTTTTTATGAAAGTCATGGTAGAAATATTTTTAAAAATATTTATTACCCCACCCCCATAACTAATTTTATGAAAACGCTAGAAATTCGATCGCATCGGTTTTAGTGATTACAATAATTAAAAGCACAGGGCTTTGAGGAATGCAAATCATGTTTTTTTTTGTTTTTAATTGGATACCCAGTACCTGAAAATCAGCTCTGAATTGTAACATACAAAACTCAATAAAACAAAGATATTATTTAATTTCAAATGCTTTTATTTGCTTTTAGTTGTTTTTATGAATATGGACAATATTTTCTGAAAGCAAAAAAATTTTTTCGATGAAAAATGAATTTTTAATACAATTATTTGTTATTTCATTAATTATAATAGATTTTACATTTAAGTTGTTAAAATATTATAAAATTAGATAAAAGACGCACAGGCTTTCATAAGTGTCCTTATGAGATAGATCTTTTTTTAGCGCGTTGTAAATTGTATCATTTTGACTAATCAGAAGAACCCCAGTAATTAAGAAATGTAATTTTGTGCTTATAACCGGGCTGTAATTATAAAATACGGAAGACCAACCAGAATATAATTAAGTTGCGTTATTTGAGTTAAGCATTGTTCTCCGCTGTTAAGGCCTTTACTTTTGCGAAACACGTGTGGAGAAGTTAATTTGATTTTTCAATTTCAACTGAGAAGGGTACCTACAAGTATCAGTATCATCTTATGAAATTTATATGATCTTATTTTTTATATTAATCTCAGTTACGACATTTTTCCATAAATGAAATATCAAAATTAATAATAAAATGAATGCAAATACAAATAACAATAGAATGTAATAAATGTACATAAAATTATAGTATTTTATGTACAATTCTGATAAAATTTCATAAGAAAGGTACCTATAAATTAATTAGATACCTTTCTTAAGAAATATGAAATTTAATGTCACTCTTAACAGTTTTATTTTAATTTCTTTAGAATATATTTCCCATAAAGCATCATAAACGTAAAGGTGAAAGCTAAGTACAAAAAAAAAAAAAAAAAAATTAGACCGCTGAAAGTTTTCGTTAAAAATAACTGGGTAAATAATTTGTTCACGTAAATGTAAATTATTTCACTTTTCTCCTTCCGTAGAACAAATTAGCCTCACGGAATCCGTCAATATGTCATTCATCACATGTCAAGACGCGAAAGTTTATGACCTGCTTTGTTTTATTTTCAAATTACATCTTTTTTGGCACAAAAGCTAAGTTAAGTTTGGTTCAAAATATTTTTGAATAAACATTATAATTTCTGATTTTCTTAAAATAAGTTTGAAAAAATGATAATTGATATTTAAAAAATTTCAAAGTCAGATTTCCAGTTTTTTTTTAAAATGGAAAAAAAATGGTCAATTTTGCTGACTCAAAAAAACTAGATTTTTAACGAAAATTTCGGACGTGCTAGGAACGATTAAAAATGGAAAAAAATACCCCAAAAATACTTTTTGACCTTTCCTCTTAATGAATAACAAACATTTAGACGATAAAATTTTGTTTTCGTCAAGTTTGGCGTCTTTTTCATCATGCTATGCTCTTTTTTTAGCGATCTCGTGGAGGTACCTAGGTTTAGTGATTACAATAATTAAAAGCACAAGGCTTTGAGGAATGCAAATCATGTTTTTTTTTGTTTTTAATTGGAAAAATCAGCTCTGAATTGTAACATACAAAACTCAATAAAACAAAGATATTATTTAATTTCAAATGCTTTTATTTGCTTTTAGTTGTTTTTATGAATATGGACAATATTTTCTGAAAGCAAAAAATTTCTTTCGATGAAAAATGAATTTTTAATACAATTATTTGTTATTTCTTTAATTATAATAGATTTTACATTTAAGTTGTTAAAATATTATAAAATTAGTTAAAAGCCGCATCGGCTTTCCTAAGTATCCTTATGAGATAGATTAGCGCGTTGTAAATTGTATCATTTTGACTAATTAGAAGATCCGCAGTAATTAAGAAATATAATTTTGTGCTTATAACCGGGCTGTAATTATAAAGTACGGAAGACCAACCAGAATATAATTAAGTTGCGTTATTTGAGTTAAGCATTGTTCTCCGCCGTTAAGGCCTTTACTTTTGCGAAACACGTGTGGAAAAGTTAATTTGATTTTTCAATTTCCACTGAGAAGGGTACTTACAAGTATCAGTATCATCTTATGAAATTTATATGATCTTATTTTTATATTAATCTCAATTATGGCATTTTTCCATAAATGAAATATCAAAATTAATAATAAAATGAATGCAAATACAAATAACAGTAAAATGTAATAAATGTACATAAAATTATAGTATTTTATGTACAGTTCTGATAAAATTTCATAAGAAAGGTACTTATAAATTAATTAGATACCTTTCTTAGGAAATATGAAATTTAATGTCACTCTTAACAGTTTTATTTTAATTTCTTTAGAATATATTTTCCATAAAGCATCATAAACGTAAAGGTGAAAGCTAAGTACAAAAAAAAAAAAAAAAAATTAGACCGCTGAAAGTTTTCGTTAAAAATAACAAGGTAAATAATTTGTTCACTTAAATGTAAATTATTTCACTTTTTTCCTCCCGTAGAACAAATTAGCCTCATGGAATTCGTAAATATGTCATTCATCACCTGTCAAGAGACGTGAAATTTTATGACCTGCTTTGTTTTATTTTCAAATTACATCTTATTGGCACATAAGCTAAGTTATGTTTGGTTCAAAATATTTTAAATAAACATTATAATTTCTGATTTTCTTAAAATAAGTTTTGAAAAAATGATAATTGATATTTAAAAGAATTTCAAAGTGAGATTTCCAGTTTTTTTTTGTTTTTTTTTTAAATGGAAAAAAAAAAAGAAAAAAAGGTCAATTTTGCTGATTCAAAAAAAAAAAAAAAAAAACTAGATTTTTAACGAAAATTTCGGACGTGCTAGGAACGATTAAAAATGGAAAAAAAATACCCAAAATACTTTGATCTTTCCTCTTAATAATAACAAACATTTAGACGATAAAATTTTGTTTTCGTCAAGTTTGGCGTATTTTTCATCATGCTATACTCTTTTTTTTTAGCGATCTCGTGGAGGTACCTATAATAATAATGTGGCATATGGGAACATCAACAATCCCTGTTGTAGTTGGAGCCCTCGGATTGGTTGGAAAAGATTCCGGTAGACTAATTGAAGGGATTCTTGGAAGCCCATGCCTTAAAGAAATACAAAAAATTGTTCTCACGAGTACAGCCCACACCTTACGAAGGGCGTTATCTATGTCATTTTTTTTTTTATTGGTCTGTGGAAAATGTCATGATGCCATTTCTAAGCTTAGGTCTCTGGGCGGGACCCGGAAAGAAATGTGTATACATCAGAAATCAAAGGAAATAAAATAATTAAAAAAAATATTTCCATAAAATAAATCATTCGTTGTAACTACAAGTTTTTCTTTTAATGATGCAACTACCAATTGAAACGGGCATCCTAACTTTGATACGAAGAAGGGCATGAACCTCGCTAAAAAGTGTATGCTCTTACTGTGTAAACGTCATCAACTTGGTTTTTTCCGTGATTTGAATTCGTAAGTGATTCTAGTTTCTTTGCACTGTTTTAGTCAAATTAAAGGAGGGACCAAGACTAGCAACAGCTAGTCGAAATATTTCCTTGAAATAAATTATTCGTTGGAACTACAAGTTTTTCTTTTAATTATGCAGCCTTTATTTAATTTCAACTGTCTCATTCGATAACCCTCTACCTCAAAAATTCAAAGTCGAGTCGGTGACGTTTACAAAGTACATACGCTTTTTTTTAAGCGAGGTCCATGTGATTTGAATTCGTAAGCGTTTCTACTTTCTTTGCTCTGTTTTACTCAAATTAAAGCAGTAGCAATGCTAGCAACTACCAGCAGAAATATTTCCATGAAATAAATTATTCGTTGGAACTACAAGTTTTTCTTTTGATGATGCAACTACCAACAGAGACAAGCATCCTAACTTTGAAATAAAATAATAATAATAATAATTTCGGATTATAAATGAAATCTGTTAATTCCTGAGAAATTATTGATGTTTTGGATAGGAGAATAGTAGATATTATCTTCGAAATATCCCAACGAGAGTTGCGTATTTCTTTTTAAAAGGATTAGACTTTTGTGTCTGAACGGTCTGAGGCGAACCCGATCGGAAAAGTGGTCTCCATTATATAAAGGGCAAGTATGCTGAAACTCTCTCGGAAGACACACATTATCTGTTAAAGAATCTCGAATTCCCAAGCTTATAGTCGTCCATTACACTGTTTACAAAATCAAGATATCTACTCAAGCACATGATTGATTCGTTTTCTACGGCTTATCACCCCCTTTGCAGGTTATTTAAAGCCAGAAATTATTTTTACATTGTTAGTATTATTTCTTTTTAAATAATAATCATTTACTGATACGTCCTACTAATTAACACATATATGGGGGAGAAGAGGTGGATTCATACCTTTTCCGAGAGTAAGAGATTATAACGAATCCAACTGGAATTAGAACTCGACACTCCGATTTTCAATTCCGAGTCGTTATCCATTACACCACCTGCACATCTAAGCTTATAGCACCTGGCATTGCCAAGCGGTCACCCATCTAGTTAGTGTGACCAGGCTCAATGTTGCTTAACTTCGGTGATCGTACAGCAAGAGAAACAGCCCAAGATGCGAACTACGAATTGCAGATGCCAAAATCAATCAAATACGGCATTTTAAAATATCCATGAAGAATTTTAACAGAACGGAACATATGACACCGAAATCCGAAGATGCATTGGGATAGTGAAAGATGCCTTATAAAAAGCCGAGCAAATTATTAAGGAACAGGGATATTTTGTTAAAAACAAAAAAAATACGACAGAAAAACCTCCCGCATAATGGCGAGGCATTAGTTGTCATTATCTAACTAATGTCTTACCATTATGTGGAAGATATTTCTGGAAGAACTATGTGAGGAGTATTTCTGGAAGGTCTATGGAAAATATATTTCTGAGTGGTCTATATGGGAGGAGTTTCTGAGAGGTCTTGGAGGTCTATGTGGTAGGCATTTGAGAGGCATTTCTGGGTGGTCTATGTGGGAGGCATTTATGAGAGGTCTAATGAGAAGTATTTGTGAGAGGTCTACACGAGAGGTATTTGTGAGAGGTTCATGAGAGGTATTTGTGGGGCGAGAGGTATTTGTGAGAGGGAAGAGGTCTATGAGGGTTTATTCAGGAGTTCATGGGAGGTATTTCTGGCGAACTATTAGGAAGAGGAAAGATATCTCTCTATTCAGGAAGGCATCTGGGAGCTCTATTCGGGAAGGCATCTTCGGGAGCTCTATTCGGGAAGGCATCTCCGGGAGCTCTATTCGGGAAGGCATCTCCGGGAGCTCTATTCGGGAAGGCATCTCGGGACGGGAGCTCTATTCGGGAAGGCATCTCAGGGGAGCTCTATTCAGGAAGGCATCTCCAGGAGCTCTATTCAGGGAAGGCATTCGGGAGCTCTATTCGGGAAGGCATCTCCGGGAGCTCTATTCGGGAAGGCATCTCCGGGAGCTCTATTCGGGAAGGCATCTCCGGGAGCTCTATGTGGGATGTAGTTTTGCCGCACTCCGTATATTATCGGTTTTCTTTTATGGCGGTGAATGTTGGATAATTTCCTCTAAGATGAAGAAACGGGAGGTGACAGAAATGGGGTTCTAAAGAACGATGCTGAAGCTACTATGGACTTAATATGCGAATAACAGCAGTTTTTTCCCGGAAAATAGAAGCAAAAAGGACTTATTTAGAATCAGAAAGAATTGAAATTTCTAGAGTACATCATGGGGAAAGAGGTGAGAAAATTTGACTCTAAAGAAATATTGATGGTAAGAGGGATAGCTGAAGGTTTTGAAATACATATTTAAAAAAAGCACATTTCTCTTTGGGACTTCTCCGAATCTCTGTCTGTTAGATTCAGATTCGAAATCGGTTACCCTGATAAAAAAGAAAAAAAGGATGGTTACTGTTGGTTTAGTTTGGTTTGTTTTACGTTATTTAAACCTCAATGGGTTATTTAATGCCGACCATATTTTTTATTTCTGGTAATATTTAAAAAAAAAAAAAAATTAAAAAAAAAAAATTATTACTGATATTATTACCTATTTTTATACTTTCATAGTGTTTTGGGTCCTTTTGTGGGGCTATGTATTTGCCCATAGCTGGGACCCTGACATCTGCTACGACACCTATTCAGGGTGAACTTGGCAACACCAGCAGTTAAGAGGTGGTTTCCCGCTCCTCAAAACCTTCTGATCAAAGTCCTTGCTATTGGATGTAGTTTATCGTCATACTCAAAACGGTTTTATTGAAATTTTTTTTTCCATTGCTGGACATTTTTTTTTTTTTTTTTCCAAAAAATGCATTGCTGGACATTTTTTTTTTTTTCAAAAAAAATGCATTGCTGGACATTTTTTTTTTCCAAAAAATGCATTGCTGGACATTTTTTTTCTCTCCAAAAAATGCATTGCTGGATATATTTTTTTCCAATAATGTATTGCTGGTAATAATTTTTTCTTCAAAAATTCATTGCTGGTCATTATTTTTTACAAAAATGTATTGCTGATATTAAAACCTATTTTTAAACTTTCATAGTGTTTTGACACCAGTTAAGGGGTTAACTTAGGTACCTCCACGAAATCGCTAAAAAAAAGAGCATAGCTTGATGAAAAAGACGCAAACCTTGCCGAAAACAAAATTTTATTGTCTAAATGCTTAGGAAAGACCAAAGTTTTTTTTTAATTATTTTTAGAAAATTTTCCTTCTTTTTAGAAAATTCTAAATTTTGATTAAAAAACCTTGTTTCTATTTGTATCAGCGGAACTAGTAAATAACAGACAATTTTTAGTACGTTTTTTTGGTATGACACACATTAATTTGAAAAATCGTGCAAAAATAGAAATAATTATCGGATGTTAATGAAACTTTCAGGAACTATTCACAGATGATCGAAATTATTATAAATATTTTTTTTTTATGAAAGTCATGGTAGAAATATTTTTTTTAAATATTTATTACCCGCCCCATAACTAATTTTATGAAAACGCTAGAAATTCGATCGCATCGGTTTTAGTGATTACAATAATTAAAAGCACAGGGCTTTGAGGAATGCAAATCATGTTTTTTTTGTTTTTAATTGGATCCGCAGTACATGAAAATCAGATCTGAATTGTAACATACAAATCTCAATAAAACAAAGATATTATTTAATTTCAAATGCTTTTATTTGCTTTTAGTTGTTTTTATGAATATGGACAATATTTTCTGGATGAAAAATGAATTTTTAATACAATTATTTGTTATTTCATTAATTATAATAGATTTTACATTTAAGTTGTTAAAATATTATAAAATTAGTTAAAAGCCGCATCGGCTTTCATAAGTGTCCTTATGAGATAGATCTTTTTTTAGCGCGTTGTAAATTGTATCATTTTGACTAATCAGAAGATCCCCTGTAATTAAGAAATGTAATTTTGTGCTTATAATCGAGCTGTAATTATAAAATACGGAAGACCAACCAGAATATAATTAAGTTGCGTTATTTGAGTTAAGCATTGTTCTCCGCTGTTAAGGCCTTTTTTTGCAAAACACGTGTGGAGAAGTTAATTTGATTTTTCAATTTCAACTGAGAAGGGTACCTACAAGTATCAGTATCATCTTATTAAATTTATATGATCTTATTTTTATATTAATCTCAGTTACGACATTTTTCCATAAATGAAATATCAAAATTAATAATAAAATGAATGCAAATACAAATAACAGTAGAATGTAATAAATGTACATAAAATTATAGTATTTTTATGTACAATTCTGATAAAATTTCATAAGAAAGGCAACCTATAAATTAATTAGATACCTTTCTTAAGAAATATGAAATTTAATGTCACTCTTAACAGTTTTATTTTAATTTCTTTACAATATATTTCCCATAAAGCATCATAAACATAAAGGTGAAAGCTAAAAAAAAAAAAAAAAAAAAAAAAAATTAGACCGCTGAAAGTTTTCGTTAAAAATATCGGGGTAAATAATTTGTTCACGTAAATGTAAATTATTTCAACTTTTCTCCTTCCGTAGAACAAATTAGCCTCATGGAATTCGTAAATATATCATTCATCACATGTCAAGAGACGCGAAAGTTTATGACCTGCTTTGTTTTTTTTTCAAATTACATCTTTTTTGGCACAAAAGCTAAGTTAAGTTTGGTTCAAAATATTTTAAATAAACATTAAAATTTCTGATTTTCTTAAAATAAGTTTTGAAAAAAATGATAATTGATATTTAAAAAAATTTCAAAGTCAGATTTCCAGTTTTTTTTAAAATGGAAAAAAAATGGTCAATTTTGCTGACTCAAAAAAAACTAGATTTTTAAAAAAAGAAAAAAAAGGTCAATTTTGCTGATTCAAAAAAAACAAAAAACAAAAAAAAACTAGATTTTTAACGAAAATTTCGGACGTGCTAGGAACGATTAAAAAATGGAAAAAATACCCAAAAAATACTTTGACCTTTCCTCTTAATAATAACAAACATTTAGACGATAAAATTTTGTTTTCGTCAAGTTTGGCGTCTTTTTCCTCATGCTATGCTCTTTTTTTTAGCGATCTCGTGGAGGTACCTAGGTTAACTATTTGCCCATAGCTGGGACCCTAACAGGTGCTACCACCACGGGTCAGCGTGGACCTGGGAACACCAACAATTAAGAGGTGGTTCCATGCTCCTCAAAACCTCCTGATCAGAGGTCTTGGCGTTGGATGTAGTTTATCGTCTTAACTAGGACGAGATACTGTTTGAAACGCATATTTATTTAGTAAGACTTCTCAATATAGGCCGGTTGTTATTAATTTAACTGTTCAATAAAACAAAAAAAAATCAGGACACAACAACACTCATGGCCACTAAAAATAACGTTTATGGTAATGAGACATCATATCCGGTAAAAAATCCCTTGAAACAATACCTGGGAAAACTGTGTTCTGGTGAAGATCAAAAACAAGTTGAAATCTACTTACATACATTCCCTTACTCAAGTAAAACAACACAAAAGACTTAGGTATTTTAGTTTCATATATTTTATCGCCAAGATCACGTTTCTGAAATCGTAAGGAAGGCTAAAAGAATAGACATGATTATACGTTGTTAGACAAATCTTATTCCCTAAAAGATAAAAACTCATTACACTGCATTTACACTGCACCTCTTGCCTTCGATATCCCCTGTGAGTGTCATATTCTTCAAGCCCTCCTTTCTCATTATGTGTCCAACAAATTTCAACTGTCTATTTATGATTCCGAGTATAAGCGTCCTTTTTCGGTTATCCCATTTGATTTTGAAAAAAAAATCGTCGCCTGTGGGGCGGGGTCCTTAAGCCTATAAAAAGGGGTGCATTTTTCCCTAGCCTGTTTTACAGCATTTTACCTCTGGCCTTCGGATATAACCGGTTGTGAGTAAAGTGACCCCCCCCCCCGTACTGGCGCACGTTCGTTTTCATTGATTTCTCTCGACTTTTGTACTTTCGAACAGAATCTTGTTGTCCTTATCTTCGTTGGCATATTCACACAAGATCATCGGTACAGTTTACAATGGAGAGAGAGAAAACAAACTAGCATTCCTGGATGCACTAATATCTCGAACAGAGCATGGCCTCAAGACATCCGTATACCACAAGCCAACATTCACCGCACAATATCTCAATTTCAACTCCCATCACCCATAAAGAAAGGGATCATCCGCTGCTTGCAACATCGAGCAAAAGTCACAACTGGCGACCCAGAGACATATGAACAAGAATTGGTCGCTATAAGAAGTACCCTACAATGTAACAACTACCCCGGGTAGATGACAGCAACTCTGACAAACTGGTATAGAATTTGCAAGAGGATAACAACACTCAGAAAACAGCTCCAGTCTGCCTACGCTATGTGAAGGGATTATCAGTGTATATGGCAACAAAGATGAGGACAACAGTTCAAACAAGGGAAATAGTACAAATATATTTGTAATTTACAAAATAGTTTTGGCATCCAAAATAGACAAACATCATACAGGCATACACACTATTAAGCGTTAGCGAGGCGCCAAATACAAATATTTTTAGTGCAAATATATCAAGTGTAAACAGTTCTTTTTTTCAACCCAGAAAAAAAAAATTAATAGTAACTGTATTTGTACGTAAAGACGAGAGACGTACGACAAATTGTACGTAAATACGCGAGCCAAATTACTAAATGTATCAATTTCGGAAAGTGTTGTATATTATAATAACTTGAGATTTAAACAGTCATATCCCTCCCAATTACGACTGCTTATAAAATTTTTGTCAACCGAGAGTACGTTTTTTACAAATCAGAGGCTGAGAAAAAATAACGGATTATTATGAATATTTCTTAAGATTTTAGGATTTATGAATAATGAAAATTTAAAAGTGGAAATAAATCTGTCTATTTCTGAGATTAGCTATTGTAACTATTTACACTATTTACATTGTTCAGACTTTTGTCCTCATCTTTGTCATATTAACAACGTTTCGACCATTGTGTGCTCCGGCCTTCTTCAGGTGATATATGTTGGAATTTCGAACCGAACCCTTTATTTAGTGCACTGGTGTAGAATTAACTGAAACAGGAGATATACCGAAAAGGCATGATACATGGAACTAGATAGACATTGGCATGAGATCGCTGGAAAATGAGCATAGCATGGTAAAAAGGGCCTTAAACTTGACGAAAATAATTTTTATTTGTCTAAATGTCTGTTATCATAAAGAGAAAAGATGAAAGTATTTTTTTGATTTTTTTTAAACTTTTTTTAATCATTTCGAGCACGTCAAAGATTGTCGTTTAAAATCATATTATTTTTTAGTCCGGAAAAATCGATCGTCAGCCATTTTTTTTTTCACTTTTGTAAACACAAGTTAATTTTTCCATTTAAAATTCTGTCAAAAAACATTTACACTTTTTAAAAATTTATTTTTACAAAATTAGAAATGTAAAAGTTTAATATATTTTAAAAGAAAACATTACTTCATGCGCTGAAAAATGTAGTTTAAAACAAGAAAGAGCAGGTCTTAATAGTAGTGTCACATGACTATGTGCAGATAGATACTTTCATCTCGTATTGACAGCTTACGAAACGATAACTTACGGATGGACAAAAGTGATAATTATAAGGAAAAGGCTTTCTACAGCGGAGAACAGCATTTATACCAACGCAAACCACGTGACGGATTTCAAGATGCTTCCGGTCTTCCATATATTTGAATTAAGCTAATTTTGAACACAGAAAAAAATGTTATATCTATTTGCAGATTGCAACCAGCTTTATTTTATAATCTGTAATGATATTTATCTACTTAATAACACCCTTGACTAAACTGTACAACATTTTCATTCATTTTAGAATATTTAACAACTTTAATGTAAAAAAAATAAAATGATTTAAGAAATAACAAATAATTGTAAAAATTTATTTTTCATCAAAAATGTTTTTTGCTTTCAGACAATATTATCCATATTCTTAAAAACAAGTAAAAGCAACTAAAAGCTTTTTAAATTAAATAATATCTTTGTTTTATTGAATTTTGTATGTTACAATTCAGAGCTGATTTTAAGATAGAAGCGTGTCAACTAAAAAAAAAAATGATTTGCTTTCCTCAAAACCTTATGCTTTTAACTAATTAATCACTAAAAATGTACAAATTTGAATTTCAAGAGTTTTCATAAAATTAGTTAGGGGGGGGGTAATAAATATAAGAAAATTTTTTTACCATGACTTTAAAAAAGAATAAACATATTTATAATAATTCCTATCATTTATGAATAGTTTCTGAAAGTTTCATTAAAATTCGACAATTATTTTTATTTCTGAAAGATTTTCAAAATTAATGACTGCTATTAAAAAAAAAAAAAAAAGAAAATAAAACCTGCCATGTTATTTACTAGGACTTTCGCTGATGAAGAGAAACGAGGTTTTTCAATCAAGAGTTAGAATAAAGACAGAAAAATTTTGAAAAATAATTAAAAATTACTTTACTCTTAATAAAAACAAACATTTTGACAATAAAATTTTGTTTTCGTCAAGTTTAAGGCCGTTATTATCCTGCTATGCTCATTTTCCAGCGATCTCATGCCAATATCTAAACTAGAACAGTTTACATCAGTGGACGAAATAAAGGGTTCGGTTCGAAATCACATGAAGAAGGTCGGAGCGTACAACGGTCGAAACACCGTGAATATGACAGTAAAGATGAGGACAACAACCCGAACAATGTAAATAGTCTATAAAAATGTGTGTCCGGAAAAAAATCATATACAATTATATCTGCAAAAACAACATTAAAAGAAATTTAAAAGTAGTCTTTTAGTCTCCTCCTCTGTAAATATGGCGACAAAGATGAGGACAATAGTCCGAATAATGTAAATAGTGTACATAATACCTCATCTCAGAAATATAGACAGATACAGAAAGGCCTAAACGTTGTAATAAATATGGCAACAAAGATGAGGACAATAGTCCGAATAATGCAAATAATGTACATAATACCTCATCTCAGAAATATAGACAGACTTTGTTTTCTGTGTATAAATACAGGTTTCTCAAAGTTCTCCATTTACCTTTGATAAAGTTCGTCTAAGAACGAAATGTTTCCGTATAAAAAGTTTTTCTTCTTGTCTTTTTCGATATTTGTATTAAGAAATCATTTAAGAATGAGTATTGAACATTGAATTATGTAAAATTTAATTTGTTTTTCTTAAAAATTAAAATTACATTTGAAAAATATTTTCATCTGTAAAATTTCACCTTTGAGAGAAACAGATGGTATTCGCGCTACAAGAATTCGTTCTCTTAGTATCGTAAAACAAAAAAAAAAGGGAAAAGTTAGGGACATATGTCATTTGCTAGGATAGAAACTACAAATATCTACTATACATACGTGTAGGCATAAGAGAGAAAAAGAAGAGAGGAAAGAAAAAATAAGGAACAGAGGGAGAGAGAAGAAAGAAAAAGGAGGAGAGAAATGATAAAAGAGGAGAGACAGAGAAAAGATAGAGAGAGAGAGAGAAAAAGAGAAGAGAAAAAGAGAAGAGAAAAAGAGAAGAGAAAAAGAGAAGAGAAAAAGAGAAGAGAAAAAGAGAAGAGAAAAAGAGAAGAGAAAAAGAGAAGAGAAAAAGAGAAGAGAAAAAGAGAAGAGAAAAAGAGAAGAGAAAAAAAGAAGAGAGAAAAAAGAGAAGAGAGAAAAGAAGAGAGAGAGAAAAAGAGAAGAGAGAAAAAAGAGAGAGAGAAAAAGAGAAGAGAGAAAAAGAGAAGAGAGAGAAAAAGAGAAGAGAGAAAAAAAGAAGAGAGAGAAAAAAGAGAAGAGAGAAAAAAAAGAAAGAGAGAAAAAAGAGAGAGAGAAGAGAGAAGAGAGAGAGAGAGAGAAAGAGAAGAGAGAGAGAGAGAAGAGAGAGAGAGAGGAGAGAGGAGAGAGAAGAGAGAGAGAGAGGAGAGAAGAAAGAGAGAAGAGAGAAAAAAGAAGAGAGAAGAAAGAGAAGAGAGAAGAAAGAGAAGAGAGAGAAGAGAAGAGAGAAGAAAGAGAAGAGAGAGAGAAGAGAGAAGAGAGAAGAGAGAGAAGAGAGAAAAGAGAAGAGAGAGGAGAGAGAAAAGAGAAAGAGAAAAAGAGAGAGAGAAAAGAGAAGGGGAGAAAGAGAGATGGAGAGAAAAGAGAGGGAGAGAAAAAGAAGGAGAAGAGAGAGAAAAAGAGAAGGGAGAAAGAGAGAGAGAAAGAGAAGGGGAGAGAAAAGAAGGGAGAAGAGAAGGGAGAGAGAGAGAGGGGAGAGAAAAAGAAGGGAGAAAAAGATGGGAGAGAGAGAGAGAAAAAAGAAGGGAGAAAAATGGAGAGAGAGAGGGGAGAGAAAAAAGAAGGAGAAAAGATGGAGAGAGAGAGAGGGAGAGAAAAAAAAGGAGAAGGAGAGAGAGAGAGAGAGGGAGAGAAAAAAAGGGAGAAAAGGAGAGAGAGAAAAAGAGAAAAAAGAAAAGATGGAGAGAGAGAGGGGAGAGAAAAAAGAAGGGAGAAAAGATGGAGAGAGAGAGAGGGGAGAGAAAAAAGAAGGGAGAAAAGATGGAGAGAGAGAGGGGAGAGAAAAAAGAAGGGGAAAAAGATGGAGAGAGAGAGAGGGGAGAAAAAAAGAGGGAGAAAAGATGGAGAGAGAGAGAGGGGAGAAAAAGGAGGGAGAGAAAAAAAAGAAGGAGGAGAAAAGATGGAAAAGAGAGAGAGAGAGAGGGGAGAAAAAGAAGGGAGAAAAGATGGGGGAGAGAGAGAGGGAGAGAAAAAAGAAGGGAGAAAAGATGGAGAGAGAGAGGGGAGAGAAAAAAGAAGGGAGAAAAGATGGAGAGAGAGAGAGAGGGGAGAGAAAAAAAGGGAGAAAAGATGGAGAGAGAGAAGGGAGAAAAAAAGGGAGAAAAGATGGAGAGAGAGAAGGGAGAGAGAAAGAAAAGAAAAGATAGAAAAATAAACAAAACATGAGACTCACAAGGGCCAGTTTCAAAACAGACACCGAAAGGCTGTACATGGTTTGACAATCGCAATTAAAATAAACAATCTCTGGAGAAGGAAGCGCCGTTTTTATCCGAGACGTACGCTTGAATATTCATAGCGTCTTTTGGTCTAAAAAGAGAACGCTGACTAGAGACAGTGTTGGTTGCTGTATGGCGAGACAACAACTCTTCAGGTGATAAGAGGCGAGGACTGTTGTTCATTTCCTCCCCAAAACGATATTCAACAAACTCATGACTTTTTAGGAGACACAGTAATTCAAATTAGTCTATTATTATTATTATTATTATTTGAGTTCAGTAATTTTGAGAGGAGTCTGTAGCGGTTATCGGATATTTGAGTTAACTAAATGGAATACGTATTAAGTAATACTGGAGCTCGTGGGAGTCTTCTGGAACACGAGATAGGAATTAAATTATCGAGAATTATGAACATTTCCTTAGAAAACCTTGTGGAAAGAATATAACAGTAGTGAATAAAGACATGTATATAGAGATGTTCTTTTTCTTACGTACGTATGTGCAAAGTTCCTGTAAAAGATGGCGAAATACTTACATTTGAGAAGAGTTCTTTACTGGTTTGGTAGAATTATATTTGCCTGTGCGTAGGCATGGAAGTTTAGAGGATTGGTATGATGCATACTTTCTGTGTTGCGATAAATGCAACGTTTGCTTTTGCCGGTAACCGAAAGCCCCTATTCTCCTGGAAAACAGGCCACATATAGTCACTACAACCGGTAGGCAAAGAGGAAAAAAAAAAATGACGGCGCGCCCCTCATTATATATGTTGCTTTGTCAGCGCCATCTAACGATCGTTAGCTGAAGTTATTTAGCAGAAAAGTTGAATAATCCATGCGTTGTTCCTAATATTGAACAAACTGTTACTTTCCGTATGACCCCGTTTCGGCCGATTCATTTTATAGATGGAAATGAGTAGATTTTTTTTTTCTGTTAGGCACTGTTTTTCTGACCCCCCCACCAAAAAAAACAAAAAAACAAATAAAAAAAACCCAACTTTTTAAAACTGATTGTAAAACTGAAGATGGTTTTTCAAATGGTTAGTCAGCCATACTTAGAAAATCACCAATGGGCACCTCGACATGGTATAATGGTTACCTAGGATTTAGCTTTGGTGGGTTATTTAATGCCGACAAGATTTTTATTGCTGGTAATATTTTTCCAAAAATGTATTGCTAAATGTATTGCTGGTAATATTTTTCCAAAAATGTATTGCTAAATGTATTGCTGGTAATATTTTTCCAAAAATGTATTGCTAAATGTATTGCTGGTAATATTTTTCCAAAAATGTATTGCTAAATGTATTGCTGGTAATATTTTTCCAAAAATGTATTGCTAAATGTATGGTAATATTTTCCCAAAAATGTATTGCTAAATGTATTGCTGGTAATATTTTTCCAAAAATATATTGCTAAATGTATTGCTGGTAATATTTTTCCAAAAATGTATTGCTAAATGTATTGCTGGTAATAATTTGTTTTCGAAAAATGTATTGCTGGTAATAATCTTTTCTTCAAAAATTTATTGCTGCTAATAATCATTTACAAAAGTGTATTGCTGGTATTAAAACCTATTTTTACACTTTCATAGAGTTTTGACCTCAGTTTTGGGGTTAACTATTTACCCATAGCTGAGACCCCAATAGGTGCTACCAACCCGGCTCAGGGTGGACTCGGGAACACCAGCAATTAAGAGGTGGTTCCACGCTCCTCAAAACCTCCTGATCAGACAGTTTGCTGTTGGATGTAGTTTATCGTCTTACCCAGGACGCGGATGTAGTTTATCGCCATATCTAGGACGGAATGGTTAGCAAACTTATTTTGCGAGAACTATTATGACTGAATAGTGAGTTCGATCCTCACTGAGGGCCCCATACTTTCCGTTTTGTGTCACATATAAGTTAACCTTATAATTGTTAACCATTTCACTTCGATGTGGTGGAATGGTTAGCAATCGAGAACTATTATGACTGAGTCGTGAATTTGACCCTCAATGACGCGATAACTTCATTAATACTAAATATAGTAAAGATTTCAACGCGCAAAACTGTTGAAAATGATCATTAACTGAGTGGTATTGAGTGAGTGAGTCTGTCTGACATTGGAGTATCAACCATCACAACTAGATTGCTGCGTCATTAACTCTTATTTCAAGTTCCTAACGTTTTGTACGTCGAACCTAATTTAGGACGACTTATTGAAATACATGCCTCCACTGTGAAAACTACTCTACAACAATATATATATATATATATATATATATATATATATATATATATATATATATATATATATAAAGTGAACAATCAAGTCAACACGCAGAGGCGACAGGCTGTTTCATGCTGGACGCAATCGTCAGGCCGCCTGACGATTGCGTCCAGCATGAAACAGCCTGTCGCCTCTGAGTGTTGTCTTCAATGTTCACTTTTATATTTATATTTACACACACTCTATCTCTGATATTGAGCATTTTATCCCATAAATATAGCACACCTTAAAACTATATTTCTTCGTATATATATATATATATATATATATAGAGAGAGAGAGAGAGAGAGTGAGAGAGAGACAGAGAGAGATAGAGATAGATTTCTTTTTTCCTTTGTTTTGGATTGCTTAAGATTTAATCAAATTTGAATACAGTTGTTTATGAAAAATAGCTATGAATGAATTAGATTAGGAATTAATGATTTTATTATTATCTTTTTAAAAAAGAAAAGATGAAATAAAATATCTAATTACGAACAGCCAGACGTAGCACTTAGTTTGCGTTGACTCGAGACACATAATAACGGAGACATTCATTCACGTCAGTGATTTGACAGAAAAATAATGAAATATGCTTAATGGCAGAGAATCACTGTGAAAGAACCGACTTTATTAACCCTGCGTTAAAGGATTCGTAATCCTTATTTGGTAACTTATTTATTTTTTCCCCCTCCCACGACTCATTCAAAGCGTGTAGCACGCGTCGTAGATCAGTTGTAGTTCAATTGTCGTGTGATGCAATGCCAGGGACTGTCTAGTTTTGGAAATCCGGGATGATTAAATTTTCTTTGTTTCTAACGAAATTTTCCTGTTTCTTAATACTTTGCTTAACGTTTAGAAGGCTTCTTTCGCTATCCCAATGCGCCCTCGGACTTCGGGGACGCATTTTCCTTGCTCCGTTAAAGCACTTCCCAGATTTTTTTTTGTACTTTTTTATTTTTTGTACTTGTTTGATTTTATTGTTTACAATTAGTAATCCGTATCTTTGGTTTTGCCTTTTGCTGAAAACCATGCATTAGGTTTTAGTATAATTGATGATTAGTCCTTTCTTCTGGTGTTCCTTTACCACCTCGTGCAGCGGTCATGTTACTTGCCTATAGGTCTGACGTTCGAATCCCGGCAGTGTCTTTTCGGGATTTTATAATTAATTTTATAGTTCTGTTTGTGTCAGCGTGGTAAAAACAGCGAACATGAAACAAGTTAAAACGGGTTTCATAGAATTTGTATGAATTTTGATTGGTCGATTCGTTTTTTACTTTTTGCAGCTTATGTAAAGCCAGAAAATATTTATTATATTGTAAGAAGAAAATTTCAGTTCAATACACTTAGGCGATCATAACTGACCAGGTAGAAGATATTCCCGCAGTAGGTTGCCGTTTCTTTCCGCTGTAGACTGGTTGCCAACGAAGGCTATAGGACCCAGTATGTCCTGCTAGTGAACCCATAGCTGGGAGAAGAGATTAATACCTTTCCAAAGGATATTTGCGCGTAAGTGATTGTAACGACTTGATGTTTTTTTTACAATGATGTTTACCCGGTACAAGACCGAAGAGCCACTTGAGATAGCGGGTTACAAAACATAGATTATTGGGATACGTAGGGACCGTAACGGTTGACAGTAGACATGAACAGACTAAGATTGTAGTGATCGGGGAAGCATCCACTTGGGAGTCGAATGCAAAAAGCAAAGATTCGTGGGAAGAAGCTGTTTCACCAATGGGATACGAAGGGAATGAGGGTGGTTCGCTACACTGGGCGTGGCACGGCGGGTTTTAAACCCTGATGGTTAGAACTGGTGGAATTAAGGGATGTAGATAGTCTGAACAATTTCCATGGAAATAGCGGTATTGTAGTGAGAGGCTTGTGGCGTTTCGTTTGCGGGAAAGGAATCGTAGGATGGGAAATAATTCGTCGTCCACAGTGGCTAGAAAATGTAGAAATATCAGAAAACTGACGTTGTACGTTCGAATCTAAGCTGAAGCATAGATTCTTTTTACGAAATTATATTTAACTTCAAAGAATGTTTCCATCGGTATGATTTAAAAATGATGAATTAATCATTTTCAAATCAGTTATAAGAATTTAAATATACGAAATCGACAACTATACCAAAGATGATTTAAAAAAACAACCATGAGAAGTGGCGTATCTAGGGCACGACAAATAGGGCAATTGTAATGGTCGCCATAACGCAAGCGAATTTGTAGTGTAATATTTATTTATTTGGAATTAAGCAGTAAATCATCTGTAAGAGCGTTTGTAGATATATACAGTGTGGAAATAGAAGTCAACACTGCATGGTGACTGCCATCTTCATGCTTTAAGTTATTTTGGGTCAATGTTTATATGCTGATATAAAGGAGAGTCAGAAGCCACTGCCTTCTTAGTGCAGGGGCAGTTGTGAAGCCTTTATGAAATAAGTATAAGTATTTTGGAAAGTGTCCACATATTAAACTCGTTTCTCACTGGAATCATAATCTATTTACTTTGTTGAGGTAGGTGTATATTTGCGATTCATGTCACGCCGGCGGCCACCAGATGTTGAGGTAGGTGCATATTTGTGTGTCATATCACGCCAGCTACCAAGATATCTTAATGTGGGTGCATATTTGCGTGTCATATCACGCCGGCGGCCACCAGATGTTGAGGTAGGTGCATATTTGTGTGTCATATTTGCGCCACGCCGGCGGCCGGCGGCATATTTGTGTCATATCACGCCAGCTACCAAGATATCTTAATGTGGGTGCATATTTGCGTGTCATATCACGCCGGCGGCCACCAGATGTTGAGGTAGGTGCATATTTGTGTGTCATATCACGCCAGCTACCAAAATATCATAATGTGGGTGCATATTTGCGTGTCATGTCACGCCGGCGGCCACCAGATATCTTGTGTGTCATATCACGCCAGCTACCAAAATATCTTTAATGTGGGTGCATATTTGCGTGTCATGTCACGCCGGCGGCCACCATATATTGAGGTATGTGCATATTTGCGTGTCATGTCACGCCGGCTGCCAAAATATCTTGCTGTAGGTGCATATCTGTGTGTCATGTCACGCCGGCGGCCACCAGATGTTGAGGTAGGTGCATATTTGCGTGTCATGTCACGCCGGCTGCCACCATATTTGTTCAGCGTTCAGTGGTATTGTGACGTTTTCCCTACAAGTGTTTCCCATGGCACACGCACTACATTTCATACCCTAGATATGACACTGACCTTAGCAAAGACATCGTTCTTTTTTTTAAGCATTTCACCCCAAGCAAGGCGGGAGTGTCACTAGCATGCAAAGGGTTACAGTGAGTGGGAACCACAGCAAAGAGGCGTAATAGAAGACATCTCCAGATGCCTTGATCTATTCCCCGTCCTTCTCTTCATCCTCTCCGGTATGGTATCTAGACTTTAAGAATTTAAGCAAAATACTAGATTGGCAACAAGGTCTCATCATTTTACAGTTGAGATGGCTACGTGTAACCGCAAGTTCTATGCTGACAGTTTCTTCTATCGAACCTTTCACTTGTGGAAGTCTCTCCCGGCTTATTGTTTTCCAATCAACATTGATATTCAAAAATTTAAATGTAATGTCAATCGTTATCTTCTATCTTCTTCTTGTTCTTTTATTGTTCTGGCTTCGTAATATTTTTCTTTTTCTTATATTCTTTCACACTGAGTAACCCTCTGCGTCTCAGTGGCTTTGTTGCCTTGCTTGGGTGAAATGATTAAAATATGATTATAGTTATAAGTTTGATTTATTTCTGGTGCCATATTCTCTCTAATAGGAATAGGCCGGTTGATGTTAATTTCGCAGGGATGTCTACTCCTGTACGCGTAGCCAGAAAGATTAAACGTTTAATAAGAAATAATATTGAATTTTAAAAATCCATAAATTTCTTAAAATTAACAAAAATAAAACTAGCTGGTGAGATGTAAGTTTCTCCAAAACAGCTTCCCACGAAAGCGACTCCCAAGGGGTTGCTTCTCCGCACACTACAGTCTTAACCCGTTCAAGTCTAGTGTTAACCGTCATGTTCCACACATATTCGCATATCTTACTGTGTAACGTGTACAAGGGGAACACCACTAAAAGATAAAAACATTAAAAATATCCAATAATATTCTAAGAACTTTTAGAATGTTAATAAGCGACTTTTTATCATTTGAATTCTTTGGATGACTGTAAAGTGGTATCCATTTTTTCTTGCGACTGAACAAAATGACATTTGTAAGTGTCGTAAAGATGACAGATAATCCTGTCTATATAATAAACTAAAAGCAGGACATATCTTAAATAAAATATTAAAGTAAAATGCACGAGTAAAAATTTTTTCGTGTGAAAATTCTTTTTTATGTTTTCTATATTAAAAAAAGCATTCGTTGTCTTCATGAAAAACAGATCGAAAAAACTAACAATATGTAGGTTATTTTTGTGACGTACGGTGGCCGTTAATAATTAAGTATAATTCGAGACTTCAATGTTTAAATAAATCAGTATTTAATTACAACCGCAAATAAATACTTAACAAGAACAAAGAAGAAAAGTCAACGAAAGATAATTAACCATTTCAATGAATAACTTGTTAGTGGCACGGCTCGGCTTAACGTCCAGTAAATCCTAAATCAAAACCCATTTATCGACGCACAATAATTCACACTAATTCGACTGGATAGTTCCACTCAATAGTCACTCGCAGTCAGTAGCCTGACATCGCTATTTATACACCTGTCGGAAAACATGTATTCGTAAGTCCAGAAAACGAAAGTATCAAAGAAGTAAAGAAAAATGAAAGGCTGAAAAATGCTTAACAAAAGAAATAATAATAGTGCTCAATATCAAGTGACAGAGTGTTAATACTTTTGTGACGTACAGTGGCTGTTAATGATTAAGTATAACTCAAGACTTCAATGTTAAGATAAGACAGTATTTAATTACAACTGCAAATAAATACTTAACAAGAACAAAGAAGTAAAAATCAACCAAAGATAATCAACCATTTCAGTGAATGCCTTGTTAGTAGCGTGGCTCGGCTTAATGTCCAGTAAATCTCAAATCTCAAATTATCGACGCTCAATAATTCACACTAATTCGACTGGATAGTTCCACTCAATAATCACTCGCAGTCAGTAGCCTGACACCGCTGTTTATACACCTGACGGAAAACATATATTCATAAGTCAAGAGTGTCACGCTCGAGCCTCAGTGTCGGTAGTTATTCATTTTCTTTCTATATGACAGATATACACATATATATCTCTATACTACAATTAACTAATGGAAAGGGACATCAATTAACAACCCACGAGAGAGCTTCCCGGTTTATCTCTCTAAAAAACAAATACATAATGTTCGCGCATTCTAGATAAAAAAAGAATGTCGGCTTCACTTGAGCCGGTCTTTTTTTCGGCGGGCATAGTTGAGTCAATGGTTCTGTTTACTTTTTAAATGTTTAGATTTGTGAGTCGGTAGTCATTCCAAAAACAAAAAGTGACTGGACAAATGGAAAAGTTTACTCGCTTCGAAAGAATTACTTGGTGTCACAGCGACTTCAGAAAAACACTGTCAACCTTCTACTTACATCCACCACAGATATAAACATAATAAAACCAGCAGCCGTTGTTTGAATGTCTTCCTACCGTTTGTAGAAACATTTGAATGTATATACTTAAGCAAACTGTTTCTACTTATCAGAATACACGCTTTCACACATATTTTTAGTACCATTTTAATTAATATAAAATCAAATTATACCTATGAACTTTAAATAACAAATCTCGTTTATTTTAGGATTTTGCTTGATTGTTAAAAGTTTATCGTTGTTATTTGCCACATTTATAGTTTCGTTTTCTTATTTATTCTTGGTATAATTGAAAGCTAACAAAATTATTCATTACTTTGTTAGTAGACTGAAGTTAAATAAAATATTTGTCGTCATGAATAAAAATCGGTCCCTTATAAATATGCAAATAATACTCGTCTATCTTAGTCTAGGATTTTTAAGACAAACCTTAAATAAATGGATATAAGAATATAGACAAGCTGGTCCAACCTGCCCCACAATAGTTGGTACGTATTCTGAAAGGGGTATGGAATTGAATAATTGAGATTAAATCCCGCGTTAAAAGAACGGGAAATAATAACACTGACATTACCGTAAAACGGTAATATAAAAAAAACCCAAATAAATTAAGAAAAAAGAAAAAAAAAAACAACAAAAAATACGAAACAAAAAACTAAAAAAAAACAAAAACAAAAACAGCTTAACTGGTTTCTCGTTCCTCTGGCATCAGATCTTAGTTGAGAAGAATTTTGCAATAACGCCAGAAACTGGATGTTATATATTAAATATATAAACATCTAATTATGATTAAACGTAACACCCACTGTTACAGAAGGATGGCTGGAAAAACTTAATATAAATTGATTCTAAAACTTTAAAGTGAAAATCAGAGTGAGCCTTCCTTAGTACCGAGAACATATCTTATAGGATTTGGTACATTGTTGCTTTAATATGTCCGTTTATTTGCATGCCGTTTATTTTTATGCCTGTTTATTTAAACTCCTTATATTTGTATATTTTTTTTGCTTATTGGCAACAATTATAAACATTTATATTTATATTCTACAAACAAATTTGTGTTGTATTTATAGCCTACATTAATCAAAATCTTTTATTATTTATTTTTCTTTTTTAATATGGTATGTTAAAACGAACTCATTATAGGTAGGGAAGAAACTGAATACCTGCATTATTTACATTATTTGGGCTGTTATCCTCAACTGCATTGCCATATTCACAAGGTTACCGCCTTTTCTTCATGTGATTGAAATTTCGAACCGAACCCTTTATTTCGTTCACCGGGGTAGATTCATCTAGTTCCACGTACCATGACATCTGGATGTCTCAGTTATTTCCCTTTAACCCAACATTCCAAGTTTTGGTTCGCCATTGCTTTGGCCTGGTATTGAACTCAAATTCTTTGTGTTTAGTCACTGGATCTAAGCAACGTCTTTATCTACTTGGTTAAAGGGGTCGGTTCAAACTTCTAATTACCTGAAGAAGGCTGGAGTGTACGCCGGCCGAAGCGTCTTGAATATGGTAATGAAGATCAGGATAGCAGTCCGAATAATGTAAATAATGCAAGTAATCATAATACCTCATTTCAGAGATATAGACAGAAAATTTTTTAAAATTATAACCTGTCATGTTTATATATTTTAGCAGATATTTTCAAGCCACGATAGAAAGAAACAAGACACTTATAGTTAACTTCAGAAAGAAAACATTGAAATATCTAGGGCACATAATCAGGAAAGAAGGCTTGAAGAATTTAACACTCACAAAACAGATTGAATGGCAAGAGGAGCAGAGTAAAGCACCTACCCAACGACCCTGTGTAAATGGTTGGCAGAACAGGTGATAGGAGAGACAGTAAAATGACAAAAAGAGCTAAAAGCCACAAAGTAGAGGGAGAAGATGTAGAGAACAGTGATCTCCCACGTCCTGAAGGGACACGGTACAAAGAACAAAGACAAATCTGAGATAAGAAGGTATGATAATGAATAACAAGTTTAATAGGAAAACCGGTCACCAAGCGTTCTAGTTTAAAGATGCGTTCCAAATGCTTAAATACATTTGAATGTGTTATATGTTGATTGCTATGTTTTGTATCCAAACAATTTCAACTTTCGTTTCCAGAAAGATATGCAAATTCTAGATATTTCTAGAGAAAAAAAAGACAAAATATCCGGCAAAATACCTAAAATGGGGAATAGGGAGGCTAATTTTTTCTGTCCTATTTTAATCTAGCCACTCATAAATCATTGACCAGTTTTGCACAAATATTCTTCCAATCACCAAAGCTTTGCGTTTAAACTTGTCAGTCGTACCATAATTTTTCTAAAATAACTAGTCCCATAAATACAATTTTTGTGTGTGCAGATATGTAATTTTGGGAAATACAAATAATAGGAAAAAGGCCTCTAATTAGGATATGGGAGGGTAGGTCTTCTCTAATCTTTAACCAAGCTAGTCACAATCAGAAAAATTCTATATTCGCACTTACCTTTCGTACAACAATCACCATAATACCACATTTCCTCTAAGTGGCCCCAACTAGTCCCATAATTTCTCTGAAATAACTAGTCCCATATATAAGATGTTTGTGTGTGCGGATATATATTTTTGGGAAATAAAAAAAAGGCCAAAAGGCCAAAAATTAGGATATGGGAAGGCTGGTCTTCTCTATTCTAACTTTTATCCAAGTTAGTCACAATCGAAAAATTCTATATTTGCACTTACCAGTCGTACTACAGTCACCATAATACCACCTTTTCTCTAAGAGGTCCTAAGTAGTCCTATATGTGTTTTAATCATTTCAGTCCAAGGAAGGCAATAAAAGCCACTAAGATGCAAGGAGGTACTGAAAGGGAAAGAAACATAGGACAATAAAAGAACAGGTTTCAAGGATACAGAAGATCACGATTGACATTGTATTTAAATTTTAGAAAATTATAATCGAAAGGAAATCAGGAAGCCCGGAAAGAGTTCCATACTCAAGAAAAGCAAGAGAAGAAAATATTAGCATAGAACTTACGGTTACAGTTAGCGATTCCAACAGTGAAATTATGAGACATATCTGCCAATTTAGTACTGGACTTAAATTCGTGAAGATGAGGTACCAACGTGGAAAGTAATATTTATTTTGAGTAATGCGAAAATTTTGCACAAGGCCAAAAAGAAGGATGTAGATGACTGCTGGTGTTTAATCTGCCTTAGCTAGCCATAATTACTGACTGAAACATATAACATTACTAGCAGCATGGCCCGGCGTTGCCCGGGCTTGATTCAAAAATCGTACGACTCGTACAGCAATCGCTATCACTTGACTTAATATATTTTTGCCCTTCCTTGCCTTTAAAGGAGTGCCCTTTGCCGTGCTGATGTTGCTACATGTCTTATTTCTTGCCTATCTCACACTGAGAATTTTTTCTAAGCTCTATACTAAACATTAAATATGTTACGAAAAAAGAACTAAACAAAATGAACACAAAACGATCAACTTTAAAAAAGGACTCGTAACTGGAAAAACCGAATGAAAAAAGAATGTTAACAACAAATACTTTTTCACACCCAAACTCAGTTCTGCGGAATCAGAATCAACGTTGAGTTTAAGCAAGCGAATGAGCCAATTGGAGTAAAGTGCCATGCAGATTTAAATTTTTCCCACTTGTGACGAATGCAGCTATCGATTTTTTTGCATGCTAGTTAACATTCGTGTCAGTCAGTTGTTGGCTCTCACGCTGGCCAATAGAATCTTCCTGCCTATTCGTGGCAGCCAGCTATAGGCTCTCACTCTGGCCAGTAGAAAATGGCCACAAACTACATGAAAACTGCCGTAGAAGTATGAAAAAATCGATTATTTCCACTATGGATGGGAATTGGGAAATGCAAAGTCGGTCTTGGGCTTCCTGCTAACTTGGAGCATGTGCATGTAAATTTTGGAGCAAATCCGTCGTAAATTGCGGCCGTATATTCGTTACACACACACACACACACACACACACACACACACACACCCTGCCTTTTATAGATAGAGATTCCTTATACCAAAGCAACAGATTCTTACTTATCTAAGAGTAAAGCTCATCACAGCAATTACCGTGAAAATACTTATAGAAGAGGCAAAAGGAAGCTATGTTACAGCGGCGGGGAAGTAACTGAAGCCGAGATGCACGGTCAGGACCGGTAAAGTTACCGATTATTATTTTGATTTTGTAAAGAATCACTCTATATAAAACAGAAGCACTATACAAGATGGGGTAGTAATTCATATTTACAAAATAAATAAACAAATAAAGATATATTTACAAGAAACGAAAGAAAAATCGAATGTTAGTATTAGATCCTCCTCCACAATCCTAATCGTGGCAGAAATAGCAGTTAACTATCCGAATAAAATATATTTAGACACACTAAAATGTACGATCAGACAAAAGTCGAGGGTTACGGCTATCTCACGTTGGAACACTGGTTCTCGTACGATAACCGAAGTTAAGCAACGTCTAACCTCGTAAGTACCTAGATGGGTGACCGCTTGAGAATATCAGGTGCTATAAGGTTAGATGTGCGGTTGGTACAAGGGATAACAGCTCGGAGTTGGAGAGCCGAGTTCCAATTCCAGTCGGGTTCGTTCTATCCATTAGTAGCAAATATGCTTGATAAAGATATAACCCCCTTCTTGTCTCCCAAGCCATGGGTTAATTAGCAAGAATTGTATAATTAAATGATTATTATCCCCCCCCAAATTTACAATCTAAAAATATTTTCTGGCTTTAAATAACCTGCAAAAGGTTGATAAGCCGTAAAAAGCATATAAGTAAACAAAAGTCGAAAGGCATCCTGCACCTACTAGAGTGCTGAAATTCCTTGTCACCTAATGCCGGGAGTGGGGAGGTGGGAGGTGGAATTAAACTAAAGAAAGAGGGTGACAAAATGTTTGATGGGCTTAAATTCTTTAGCTAAAGTAAACCTTTTATAAACTAACTCTAATGTCCTGAACAAGAAATGAAAATTCTATCTACCCTCCAGTAGAAAAAAGTTTGCTTTTATACTTTTTGAAACGTGAATAACCCGGTTGATAAAAAACCCCCCAAAAAACAGTCATCAAACAACTACCGTAATTCTCCATGTATAATACGCATTTTTTCTAAAAAAAAAAGAAAGTAAAATCAGGGATGCGTATTATGCACAGCTACAAAAAATCTTTAAAAAATTTCCGTAAAATAAAATTAGAATTATCATAAAACTAAATTAAAATAATATTATTCTATGTTTAAAACCATTTTTTTTTAAATAAGAGTAGTAAATACTGGCCGTAATGATATTGGAGAGGTACAATTTATAGGGTTTCAATGATATTTTAATTTTTGCGTCATTTAGATGACAATTTATCCATCGCATCTTGTAGAATGAAAGAATAGATAAAACTGCATGTGAGGAAAACTGCCTTAAGATCTCCGAAGACAAGTGGTAACCATAAATCAAATTATATTACCGTAATTCCCCATGTATAATACGCATTTTTTCTAAAAAATAATAAGCAAAATCAGGGGTGCGTATTATGCACAGCTACAAAAAAATCTCTTAAAAATTGCCGTAAAATAAAATAAGAATTATCATACAACTAAATTAGAATAATACTATCCTATGTTTAAAAATATTTAAAACAATAAGAGTAGGAAACGCTGGCCGTAATGAAATTGAAGTGGTACAATTTATAGGGTTTGATTACCAAACAAGGGGTGCGTATTATACATGAGTAGAAGCATTTTCCCACACTTTCAGCACAATTTTAGGTGTGCGTATTATGGATGAAGGCGTATTATACATGAGGAATTAAGGTATGTTAATTCAACTTGTCTCTAGAACATGGACAACATGGATCGTAGACACTAATCTGGATTCATGTCCCAGCAACAAACAGTACCAGGTTTCTTTTTGTTGATGGCTACAACGATTCTGGAGCAAATGTTCCAACATTTTTAATAAATGTGATATTCCCTCAATTATCTGTCCGGTGACTTCTTCCGACGTCCGCTAGATGGCCTTGCCAAAAATTCAGTATAAAAGGAGAGGGCACAAACTCTTTCTTTTTTCTCACTCTCCACCTCCAGGTTGCCATTGTTTTACCATGGGACTTCTTAGTACCCAGCGAACCACGTGTCACATAAACATAAAAATGTATCTACAAAAATATGTAATACTACAACTGGCAAACGACTATACGCTAATTAGTTCATTTTCAATTTGCATAAATACACATCACAAAATAATATTCCTTTTCAGCAATAGTTTACCCAACGACTAAAACGGGCCCGATTTTTTAATTTTATCTCATGAGATTTTATAGTCAGTCGTAAGGTAAAGATGGTAAGTCGTTAAGTGAAGAGAGGCTATAGTTTGAAAACTGATAGGTGGAGAAAAAGAAAATTAACGTTAAATAACAAAATGGCAGTCCCCGTCTCTACACAAAAGCGAAAGATTGTTTTGAAAGCAAATAGCTAATGGTTTACTGGATGTTGTGAATGCAGTGTGTGTATAGGAGTCGATAGGTTCGCCTATCGCCCAGTTTAAACTCCTTCCCTGTCTATTGAACAGGAGTAGAGGTTTATCTCTTGTTTCCTGTTTAGGATTGGTTTTCTGTTTCTTTTGAATGTCTTCTCATTCTCTTTCACTCCCAGTAACCACATGCGTCATAGTGGTATTATTGCCTTGCTTGGGGGGAAATCATAAAGAAAAAAAATGATTCAAATTCTTTCTCGGAAAAAAATGCTAAAATTCAATAAGTACATGAATGAAATTAATAACGTACAAATATGTAACCTTTGATAATTGAATCTAACTTATAGTCAAAAATTAATATTTGTTTCTGGGTCTGTTTATTTTTTGAGCCCCTAACAAATTTTAGTCATTTTTTTTACCATTTGAAAATAGATCAATATAAAGCATACATAGATTAACAGAATAACATATATGGATTAACATATGTGGATTAACATATTTGGATTAAGAGAGTAACATGCGGATTAACGGAACAATATATGTGGATTAACAAAACAACATATATGGATTAAGATATGTGGATTAACAGAATAACATATATGGATTAACATATACGGTTTAATATATTTGGATTAAGAGAGTAACATGTGGATTAACGGAACAATATATGTGGATTAATAAAACAACATATATGGATTAAGATATGTGGATTAACAGAATAACATATATGGATTAACATATGAGGGTTAACAGACTAACAATAATTTAAGAAGTAAGACGCGTACAAAACAATTGAGATACAAAAAATAAGTCAGTTGATACAAAGAGTTTTGTGTGAAATGAATGTTTCTGTCAGATAACTGAGTTCAAATAAAAATGATCTAAATGTGTGAGTGGAGAGAGATATATAGAGAGAAAGAGTGAGAGAAAGGAGATTTATGTACACATTGTATGAAATGAGTTCGTTGAACTTTGTCTGGTCTTTGGTCGATGGAAGTGGGATAGACGATTGAAAACTGTTCCTTTGAAGTTGCCGGTAGCTGAAAAACAAAATGTTGTTGAAAGCGAGCGCAACTAACCAATTATTCGTTGCCGACCTCTGTTTATATTTCTTTTAAGAGGCTGAAGACTTAGAAATTTCTTAACACCAAAATAGAATGATCTGATTGGTTTATTATTTTTCCTCTCTCTGCTATAGAATATTTCTTTACGACGTCTGGAGAGAAAAAAGATTCACTGAAACTCATTTCGTAATTTCCAAAACCGATGTTTCAAGTGTTGTGTATTGTGTGGGTATATATATGTGTGTGCAGCCTATAATTTCTGAACAAAATGCATTTATTTATCTTTCAATTTAATTTTAGTTGCTTTAGATTGCAATTCTCAAGCCAGCCATCAATCTACGGCAGCGAGGATCGGAAACATGAACAAATAGACAACAAGAGGTAAATGAAATCGATATGTATTCAATATTAGTAAAATATGAGATAATAAATATAATTTTGAATTTTACGTAATGGATTTTAATGAATTCAAACATATTCATTTAAAAATGAGTTTTAATTTTTGGCTAAAAAAATATTTAGCCAGAATAGCGAACGTCTTCCACACCATCACTCAGAGTCGTGTTCGCTGGCTCGGTCACGTCCGGCGACGACCTAATAACCACCCTGCCAATCATTTATCAGTTCAACCCGTCTATTTCCAAAACTGGTGACGACGTTGAAAGAACGTTGTCCGACACGAACCCCAGCAGATTAATGTGGCGCTAGAGGATGTTCCAATGCTCTGGCAAGACCGTGAGAGTTGGAGAGACAGGGTGGCTCTTGTGGGATCAACGCCTACATGGCAACAGATTTAGCAGCAGCAGCAGCAGGCAAGTCAATGTTCATTGTGTAACTAACAGATTAAAAATATAAATAAATAAATTGGGCCTTTTTATTCTCACTGATTGAAAAAACATTTCCAGATTATATACAAGCTAAGAACTGAACAAAATGTGATCTACCTTGGCAAATAATGTGTAAAAACTAATTTCTCTTGTCCAGGTGGTTATTACAACCACCTGAACAAAAGAAAGTAGTAGTTGTTATTAATATTATTATTATTAGTAGTAAACAAAATGGTTGACGCAATTCTTCCAATATTTTCAACAGTTAAGAGGAGAGTGTGATTTAAGAAAAGAAAAATAAAATAAAATAAAACAGTGTTTGACAATGTTAAACAATATTTCAACAGAATGTCTGTCTTCTTCAAGTTATATTTAAACAATACTTTTGCAAGTATAAAAAATATATAAATGTACAAAAAAATTATAAGTCTTTGTACACACTAACGGAAAATTCCAAGATGAACACGATTGCCATCTTATTAAGCACGTTACAGTTTCATGCCTTTTCTTGTCATGATGCCATTTTTGACCTTAGGTATTTGAGCGGGACTTGGAAAGAAATGAGTACACATCAAAAATCAAAGGAAATAAAATGATGATAAAATCAAGGGAAGTGGTAATAAAAATAATAAATAAGATTTGTAAAAGTCTGTCAGAAATGGTAATGCGTTTCATACGCCCTGATATAGCACCAGCAGCAGCAACAACAGTAATAATAATAATAATAATAATAATAAACAAAATGGCTGACTTAACTCTTCCAATATTTTTCAACTCTTAAGAGAAGAGCGCGATTTAAGAAAAGAAAAAGAAAATAAAACTGTTTGACAATGTTAAACGATATTTCAACAAAATGTCTGTCTTCTACAAGTAATATTTAAACAATTCTTTTTCGATTATAAAAATGTGTAAATGTACAAAAATTATTTGTACAAATCAATGGAAAATTCCAAGATGAACACGATCACCGTCATAATAAGCTCGTTACAGTTTCATGCCTTTCCTTGTCATGATGCCATTTTGTGACCTTAGGTCTCTGGGCGGGACCCGAAAAGAAATGAGTACACACCAAAAATCAAAGGAAACAACAACAACAATGATAATAATAATGATAATAAACAAAATGATTGATGTAACTCTTCCAATATTTTTCAACTGTTAAGAGGAGAGTGCGTTTTAAGAAAAAGAAAAAGGAAAGAAAAAACACCGTGTTTGAAAATGTTAAACGATATTTCAACAAAATGTCTGTCTTCTTCAAGTTATATTTAAACAATTCTTTTTCAAGTATAAAAATGTATAAGCGTACCAAAAAATTATAAGTCATCATACAAACTAACGTAAAATTCCAAAGTAAACAAGATCACCACCATATTAAGCACGTTACAGTTTCATGCCTTCACGCTGGGGGGGGGGGGATTCATTCGTTTTGACGCGTTGATTGCCAGCACAGCCGTCTTTTCATTACAAGAGAAGCAACGTTTTCAGTTTGTTTCCGGAGTCCTCAACCCCGCCCCACCTCATTTCATAAAATTAATGGAATTTTTATTTGTATACACAATTGTAAATATTGAAATTTTTACGTCATGGGGTGTTTTTTTATAAAAAAATTTAGTAGGTGCCCCATGTGTGTGAGGTATTTTAGTGTATGTAGGAGCAAATAGTGATGGATATATTCTTATGGTGAATAAGAAAATTGTTACGAATGAATGGATCGTGAATCTGATTAGTTAGGTATAAGATAATTAGTGTCGACCAGCCTTGACCTATCTCCCCACTTTTTGCGGCCTTGTGCCACAATTACTGTATTCAATCAAGTAATAAACCGTAGACAAAGAAGGGTTTACAAAGACAAAAAATAATGGCAGATATTATCATGTCATGAGTGTTTTAGTAGAATTCCAGTGAATATGCGTTATTATGGTATGTGTTTGATTGAATGACGATTAATGAGCTCTTGTGGTGTCAATTCTAATGAATGAATTCCTGGGTAAGACAATAAACTACGTCCAGCAGCAAGGGCTTTGATCAGAAGGTTTTGAGGAGCATGGAATCACCTCTTAATTGCTGGTGTTCCAAGGTCCACTCTGACTCAGGGTGGTAGCACCTGTTAGGGTCCCAGCTATGGGTAAATACTTAACCCTCAAACTGGGGTCAAAACGTGTAAAAATAGATTTTAATAGTAGCAATACATTTTCGAAGAAAAAAAAATATTACCAGAAATACATTATTACCAGCAATACTTATTTATAAAAAAATATTACCAGCAATACAGTTTTTGGAAAAATATTACCAGAAATAAAAATCTTGTCGGCATTAAATAACCCATTGAGGTGTTGATATGACGAAAATAAAACAAATCAGACCAAATCTAATGAATGAATGGGTCGGGAACCAGATTAAGTAGGTTTAGGATAGTCAGTGACGACCAATCCTTCACTCCGCTTTTAGGCCTTGTGCCACACGAAATGTAATATTTCGAAATAAAAACGTTTGTACAAAGACTCATAATTTATATATTTTTATACTTGAAAAAATAGTTTAAATATAACTTGAATAAGAAAGACATTCTGCTGAAATATTGTTTAACATTGTCAAACACTGTTGTTTTCAATTTTTTTTAAGCGTTTCACCCCAAGCAAGGCGGGAAGCCACTAGCACGCAAGGGGTTACAGAGAATTGGAGCGAGAGCAAACAAGAGTGATAGAGGAAAGGATGAAAAGAAGGATAGGGGATAGATCAGGGCATCTGGAGTCGTCGATTGACATTACATTTGAATAGTTGGAGATTATAGCTATCAGGGAAACAGGAAGAGGGGAGGGAGTTCCACAGGCGAGAAGTGCGAGACATGAAACTATTGAAGTAGAAGAGACGGTTACATTTAACAGTTTCGACAGTGAAAGGGTGTGAGCGAGATGCCATCCTAGATGAACGCTTAAATTCATGAAGTCTGGGAACCAGCGACAGCAGCTCATCGGAGCAGTTGCCGTGTAAGTATTTGTAAAAAGACAGAGGAAGGCGACGGTACGTCTGTGAGAGAGCGGCTGCAGACGAGATTCCAGATCAGGGCCAATTACATTGCATATCCGTCTCTGGATTTTATCAAGGACCTTGAAACAAAAAGAAGGGGCACCAGACCATATATGGCAGCAATACTCCATGCAAGGGCGAATGGTTGATTTGTAGATTTGAAGGATTGACTCCGGCGAGAAAAATTTCCTGGCGCGGCACAGGGAGCCAACTTTCCTTGCGGTGGACGAAGCTATTGAAAATGTATTTGTTCCATCTCAGTTCAGCAGACAATGTGAGGCCGAGCAGTCGCAAAGAGGTGCTCTCGTAGAGTTAAGCGTCAGACATTCTAATGGGAGGCAGGGATTGTTCTCTGTGGTGAGTAATAGAGAGCAATTTTGTTTTTTAGGCATTAAAGTTAACCAGCCAATTCCTGCCCCAGTACACAACTGATTGGAGGTTCTTTTCGAGACTAACGGCCAGGTTAGTTTTGTCAGCGACACTAGATTTGTTTTTGAGGCAGGAGTAAATTGTAGTGTCGTCCGCATAGATGCCTACTTGGGGATCTATGACGCCAGGAAGATCGTTGATGAAGATAAGGAACAGAGTAGGGCCTAGGATGGAGCCTTGGCCTCCACCTGCGTTCATGGGATAAGAGGCTTTATTTTTCTTATATCTCGCTCTTCTCTTAACTGTTGAAAAATATGGGAAGAATTACGTCAATCAAAATAATAATAATAATAATAATAATAATAATAATAATAATGGATAAATCCCTTAAATCTATTCCATATGGATTACTCGATATTACATGCAAGAAATGACGATCATTTAGAAGGACTTTTAAAGACTGTGAAAAGGTTTCAGCGATGATATATGCATGGGTTTGAGGCTAGATAACTGTGCAAAGGTCACCTTCAAGCGATGAAAGATTATTATTATTATTATTAATAATAATAATAATAATAATAATGATGATGATGCATTCTTCTCACGAGTACAGCCCACACTTTACGAAAGGCGTTATCTATGTGAAAAAAAAGTGTGTGTGTTTTTTTTAAATTGATCAATGGAAAATGTCATGATGCCATTTCTGACCTTAAGTCTCTTGTCAGGACATGGAAAGAAATGAGTACTAGAAGTCAAGCGAAATAATATAATAATAATAATAATAATAATAACTGGTATGAACATCACCCAGACCCGGTTACGGAGATAGGACCTGTTACAATTCTATGGGATTACACAATACACACTGACAGAACAATCAAGGCCAACCGCACAGATATTGTTATTAAAGACCACAAACAAAAAAAAGTGCTTCCTTATCGATATGGCAGTCCCAGCAGACTGCAATGTATCTTTGAAGATATTCAAAAAGCTGTCAAAATACAAGAACCTTGAAATAAAAATCTCAAAAATGGTACATGGGAACATCAACAATTCCTAGGATTGGTTGGAAAAGATTCCAGCAAACTAATTGAAGGGATTCCTGGAAGTCCATGTCTCAAAGTGATACAAAAATTTTTTTCTGACAAGTACAGTCCACACTTTACGAAGTGCTTTATCTATGTAATTTTTTTTTGTCAAGGGAAAGTGTCATGATGCCATTTTTAAACTTAGGTCCTGGGAAAGGGACCGAAAAAGAAAATGTAATAATAATAAGAAATAATAATAATAAAATAATAATAATAATAATAATAATAATAATAGTTTAGTGAAACGCGCGATTTAAGAAAAGAAAAAGAAAATTAAAGACTGTGTTTGATAATGTTAAACAATATTTCGACAGAATATGAGAAGTTATATTTTTTTTTAATATTTAAATATAACTTGAATTTCTTTTCTTTTTATTTTCTTAAATTGTGCTTTTCTCTTAACTATTATTATTAGTATCAATAAAATCAATGGTGGCGATAAAAATAAGCAGAATTGGAAATGAAAAGCTCACTTCCTAAGCTTCAACCAAATATAATAACCGCTGAACAATAGCAAAAAAAAAAAAAAAAAAAATGAATTCAAAGTGCTCTAACATTTTAAAATGTTTATTTATGAATCAACATTGGAATTGGTTGGCCCCGCAAATGAGTCTCTGTTTGGCGTTTCATTTTAATTACGTCATTGGTGTAATGGGAATATTTCTTCCCATTCTGAAGCTTTCAGAAAGTAAGGCAATATAGAGATGGATTAATCCTTTTTTCTTTTGTGTCATTACGCCAAAAGAAATGAATAATTCTTTAATCATAGAATGCAAAATAGATCTGCAGAGTAATGACTGTCTGCTGTACAACGTCATGCCCATTAGAACACTTCGTTTTTATTTGTTGAGTGACCTTAAGGGTTCTTTGACGCCTTGTATATGATTGGATAACAATAATGGGCCAGAGTTGGCTGTCTAAAAAGAAGACATAGCAATTTAATTTACGCATAAATTCATTTATATTAACTGATTTAAAAAAAAATTCTGTCTTAGAATTTAAAGCATAATAAATGTTTTTTTATTTAAAGAAATACATTTACTCATATATAAATATTATTTTCTGTTTTCGTGTCTATTAGAAAATTACTCCGGAAAACAGTGGCTTAACGTTTTGGAAACTGGTATAAATTTTGGGGCAAATGTGGTTCTACAGAAGGATAATGAAATTCCATGGAATGAGTATGTAACGACGAAGTCTTAAAGAATATGGTCACAAGAAGAAAACTAAGAATCAGTAAGCGATAACAGAAATTTATTGGAGGCATAACGAAGAAAGAGGGCTTGGAAAACTTAACTCACACAGGGAATATCGATGACAAGACAGGTAAGGTTAAGTAGCGGTCCACAAACCGGATTAATTTGTGTTAATAGATGGCGGAAGGGAGGGAGGGAAGTTTGGCAAATGGAAATGTTGCTAAGGGCGTCAAGTGATAGGAAGTTATGGAGAGCCTTGACCATCCACGTCTTGAAGAGACATGGCACGTAGAACAAGAGTAACAAACGTTGCCAAGGGCCACAAATAATAGAAACTCTGGAATAAATTCTTTTTAAGAAAAAAAAATTATTTTTTATGGGCGTTTCTGGATCACGATAAAACATGTCTTTTATGTACGGCTTACGGCCATATCACGTTGAAACATTGGTTCTCTCACGATCACCGAAGTTAAGCAACATTTTCCAGACAAGACACGTCCAAAGGCTAACGTTACTATATCGCTATTTCCATGGCAAATGTTCAGAGCAGCTATATTCTTTAACGTTACCAGTTCAGACCTTTACATATAAGACCTGACATGCCACATTCCAATGGTCGAATCAACCTCATTCCGTTTGTATTCCATTGATAAGGTATATCAAACATAACATGTAGATTTATATATTTTTATACTAAAGTATATTTTTATATAAAAAGGTGGAGTAATGGATAGCGGCTTGGATTGAGGAATCAGAGAACTGAGTTCGAATTCCAGTCGAATCCATTACATTCACTTATGAGCTAATACCCTTGGGAAAAGTATGAATCCTCTTCTTCTCCCCACCAAGCTATAGATAAATAGCAGGTCAGACCGGGTTCTATAGACTTGGATGGCAACTGGTCTACCGTAGAAATAAATGTCAACCTACCGCGAGAAAAATTTATCTTGACAGTCAAAAAATCTGCCTCGTCAGTCGAAAGATACATGATCGCTTAAGCGTGTATCACGCATGACATATAACAGACACAAGAAGTATTGTTTAAATATAATTTGAAGAAAAGAGACATTCTGTTGAAATATTGTTTAACATTGTCAAACACTGTGTTTTTTCTTTTCTTAAATCGTGCTGTTCTCTTTACTATTAGTATTAGTAGTAATAATAATGATGGTGGTGATACAAGTAAACTGAATTGGAAATGAAAAGCTCACTTCCTAACCTTCAACCAAATATGATAAACGCCGAATAACAGCAAAAAAGTAAAAAAAAAAAAAAAAAAAATAAATTTAAAGAGATCTTAATTTTAAAAATGTTTTATTTATGAATCAACATTGGAATTGGTTGTCCCAGCAAATGAAACTCATTTTGGAATTTCATTTTAATTACATCACGATCCGTACTACAGAGTCATTCAGTATCTTATCTGTATTTGAAAGCATAGAACCAATTTTCTTACTCGTGAAAAGAAACATAAACATTAAATTATATATATATATATATATATATATATATATATATATATATATATATATATAATGATGGACTCTCCCGTCGGTTTCGACGTATGAGGCTCCGACAACTTTGTTTATTTAACCTTGTGTGAGTCGCAAGTGATATTTCAGTCCCGCTAGTGATTTGCAAAGAAGTCCACAGATTATGCAAGAGTGTGGATTCTTGGAGTATATGGCTGGAACAGAAGCAGATATTTTATTCCTTTCCCTAGTTTGACGAAGCTTGACAATGTTTGATGATGCCTTGTTCTTGATGCCATTGTAGCATGTAATCTTCCAATCATTACGATCAATTACGATGTTCTCAAAGGTAGCGTGATTTATATTCGCAGCTAAGAGGTTACTCTTCAGCCTGTCCCTGTGCCTAAGCAAAGGCCGACCCACGTTTCGATGACCATTGTCAAGTTGACCATACACGAGCCTTTTTGGAATTCTGTTGTCTTGCATACGTAACACATGACCTGTCCAGCGTAATTGTGATTTCATGAGAAAGGACTCAATACCATCAATATCACACATGGGGAAAAGGTCTGCATTTGCCATTCTGTCGCTTAGGTTTACCCCACAGATTTCCCGAAGACAGCCTTTGTGGAAAATATCTAATTGCAGAATTTGCTTTCTGTATAGTGTCCAGCACTCTGAGCCATACAAAAGGGTTGTGAGAACTACAGCCTTGTACACCTGTATTTTGGTTCCAAGCCTAATACCACGATCTTTCCAAAGTCGATGACGAATTTTTCCGAAGGCACTAGAGGCTTTTACTACTCTATTGATTATCTCATCATCCAATGTTCCACTTGAATTTACTTTGCTGCCAAGATAATTAAAATTCTTTACATACTTCAGATTATGTCCGTCGAATTGGATTGGTATTTCAGGAAATATATATATATATATATATATATATATATATATATATATATAAAGAGAGAGAGAGAGAGAGAGAGAGAGAGAGAGAGATTAAAATAAATCCTAACGAGCCAGGCAAACCTACCTAGGTTTCACCTAAACGGATCTTCAGGGTAAACTTTTCAAGCGAGTAATACTGTTAATATATATATATATATATATATATATATATATATATATATATATCAGGAGTGGTCAAACTTGCTTAATCTAAAAGTCACATGAAATTTTGATTTAAATTCATAAATATTTTACTATGAACATTAAATTTACGTTATAATCCAATGGGTTCTCAATTCATCGCCACTAAATAATTATAAAGCTTTAATTTTTTTTATTCATTTTTTGTATTGACTGTGATGAAAAATGTAGCACAGACAAAATATTTCCATGCGCCTCACACATTAAAGGTCCAAGAGCCGCAGTTTGGCCACCCTTGGTATATATATATATATATATATATATATATATATATATATGAGATAATCATATATATTTTTGTATGTCAAGAAAAATATTTTGGAAAAACATATGGCAAAGTGGAAAAGATTTTCTCGCGACGCATTTCGTCCTTTTGGACTTCGTCGGATTAAATTTGCTATGTTGGTGCAACTATATATGCGCATGAACAAGGGATATATATATATATATATATATATATATATATATATATATATTTAGTTTTAAGGTGTGCTATATTATGGAATAAAGTGCGAAATATCATCATCAGGCTTGTTGATTGCGTCTAGCATGAAACAGTCTGTCGCCTCTGAGCGTTGACTTCAATGTTCAATTATATATATATATATATTAATCAAATTCGGATTATTTTATTGTCCTCATCTTTGTTGTTATTATCACACTGTTTTGTCCGTTGTGTCCTCCACCCTTCATCAGGTGTTTCGAAATTCCCAGATGGCTACCTGGATCGACAAATACTTGCTGATGGTCAGAAAGCATAACGGTCGAATCGTCATGATAATGACAAGGGTGTGGTCAGCAGTTTAGGAAAACCATGTAAATAAAATAATATATCAACTACTTCTTTATTTTTCGCCTGAATTATTCTTCTATGTGCTTTGTCTCCTGTTCATTGTACCTCTTAATAAATTGTTCCGTCGTCCATTTATTTAAAGCTAGCTAAGTAGGTTATGCCTTGTTTACCTCTGTCTCTCTTGTCTTCAAGCTGTCCTGTGAGTATCAAATCGTTCAAGCCTTCTTTCCTCATTATGTGCCATAGAAAATTAGTATAAGTGTCCTTTATTTTTCCATTTTCCCTAAAATTTCGTTGTTGCTCATATATCCGGTCCATGGTGTTCTCAGCATCATTCTGTAGAACCACATTTCTGTTACTTCACGTCTTTTCTTCATCTGTGAGGAGATTGTCCAGCATTCACTGCTATATAGAAGGGCTATGCTCTTTTCTTTGTTTCGGCTGCTTCAAGTTTCTTCATCATCTGCGAGGAGATTGTCCAGCATTCCGTACCATATAGAAGGACTGATATTATATAACAGTTAAGTACTCTTTTCTTTGTTTCTGTTGATTCAAGTCACTACTCCACCTGTGAGGAGATTGTCCAGCATTCACTGCCATATAAGAGTACAGATATCATGTAACAGTTCAGTACTCTTTACTTTGTTTCTGTTGCTTCAAGTCTTATCTTCATCTGCGAGGAGATTGTCAATCTTTTATTGCCGTATAGGATGACTGATACAATCTTTTATTGCCGTATAGGATGACTGATATTACATAACAGTTCAGTACTCCTTTCTTTGTTTCTGTTACTTCAAGTCTCTTCTTCATCTTCTTGCCATAAAAGGTAGACACATATTACATAACAATTCAGTACTCCTCTTCTTCATCTGTGTTGGAGTTCAGTACTCTTTACTTTGTTTCTGTTGCTTCATTTAAGATTATCAAATTCCATTCTTCTTCATCTGCGATGAGATTATCAAGATTCCATTGCCATAAAAGGTAGACACATATTACATAACAATTCAGTACTATCTTCTTCATCTGTGAGGAGATTGTCCAGCATTCACTGCTATATAGAAAGACTGATATTATGTAACAGTTCAGTACTCTTTACTTTGTTTCTGTTGCTTCAAGTCTCTTCTTCATCTGCGATGAGATTATCAAGATTCCATTGCCATAAAGGTAGACACATATTACATAACAATTCAGTACTATCTTCTTCATCTGTGAGGAGATTGTCCAGCATTCACTGCTATATAGAAAGACTGATATTATGTAACAGTTCAGTACTCTTTACTTTGTTTCTGTTGCTTCAAGTCTCTTCTTCATCTGCGATGAGATTATCAAGATTCCATTGCCATAAAGGTAGACACATATTACATAACATCAGTACTATCTTCTTCATCTGTGAGGAGATTGTCCAGCATTCACTGCTATATAGAAAGACTGATATTATGTAACAGTTCAGTACTCTTTACTTTGTTTCTGTTGCTTCAAGTCTCTTCTTCATCTGCGATGAGATTATCAAGATTCCATTGCCATAAAGGTAGACACATATTACATAACAATTCAGTACTATCTTCTTCATCTGTGAGGAGATTATCCAGCATTCAGTTCAGTAATCCTTTGTCTGTTTCTAACGAGATTTTTCTGTTTCTTAATTGTTGGGGTGCACCCACCTTCTGACTAAGAATGGACTGATCCCTCTACGATATAGGACAGTGCTAGAGAGATCAGAGAAGATAGAGATCACGAGATCTGGAGATCAGGTGACCATTACACTTCATCGTCTCTCTACCGGAAGTTACCGTTGGACTGTAGATTCCTTGCCATAAAAATTGGTATAAGCTACATGTAGACTCAATTTGCTATCTTGCATTAACTGTTATTACTAACCTGCGTTCGTTATTATTAATCACTCTGTTGTTAAATACCTCTTCAAATATACCAGTATTTTCCCCTACATCTGTGTTTGTCTTTATTTGAATGCACACACGCGGGAACACTCCCAACATCTCAAGATTAATATTTTGCTTAGCTTTTGGAAGATATCTTTCGCTATCCCAATGCGACTTCGGATATCAGTGTCGCATTTTTCATCTTATATAAAAACACTTCCCAGATATTTAAATTGTTGTACTTATTTGATTTTGGTATCTCTAATATGTAATTTGAATGTTGGGTTGTACCTTTTGCAAACAACCATGTATTCTATCTTCTTGCAATTGATGTTTAGTCTCTTCTTCTTACATATATTATTTTGTTAAGATTGTAGCCGCTAGTCATGAATCCTTGTAATACAATGAAATAGCTATAATATAGTCATTGAGTAAGTAATGTATTTTAAAGGATTTTTAGGCGCGCAGTGCAACTAAAAATGTGCAACGTCCTCATTCTGTCTGAAACAAATCAAATAAAAAAATTGTTCGACCTACACTTGAAATTGTTTTTTCTTGTGAAGTCTTCATTATTCCGAAATAAAGATGGCTTGCTAGAAACTTTTTTTTATGAAACAATTCATCTCGTTTGAATTACTCTTAATGAAACTAACTGCTTTCATAATGTCACCTTGTTGTCCGGACAGTTTTTTTAATGTGCGGAAATTCAGTATACAGTAACACTTGTTTCGTTTCTAGCTGACAAAATGGCGTCATATTGTCTGTGCAATAATGATGAAAGCTTTAAGAGCAATTACGCGTCTTTTTTTACACAATTCAAACTACTAACAGAAATAATAATTAATGGTTGAATTTTCTAATTAGAATCCCATTAAATTCTCGCCATTGGACAGTTTGCTTAAAAAATGAATAAAACGAACTTAGCTGTATATGAAACAGGCGACATGTTAACGAATAAAACATTATTTAGATGCATAGTTCAGTTATTTTGTTTTGCGCATGCTCAATGAGAATCACGTGTTATTGAAGAATGTAACTTTTTGAATAGCAGTGAATGCTGGACAATCTTCCCACAGATGAAAAGAAAACTAGAAGCAGAAGGATTTTGGAGCTACAGAAGGACATTGAAATTCAGAGGACAGAGCAACGACAAAATCTTAAGGAAAATGGTTACCAGAAGAACACTTATACTCAGAATCAGTAAGAGATACCTAAAATTTATTAGATGCATAACGAAGAAAGTGGGTTTGGAAAACTTAATGCACACAGGGAATATCGATGGCAAGACAGGTAGGGTAAATTAGCGGTCCACCAACCTGATTAATTTGTGTTAATAGGTGGCAGAACGGAGGGCGAGAGGTTTGGCAAATGGGGAAATGTTGCTAAGGGCGCCAAATGATAGAATGTTGTGGAGAGCCTTGTTGGCCCACGTCCTGAAGGGACATGACCTATAGAACAACAGTAACAAATGCTGCTAAGGGTCACAAATGGTAGAAACTCTGGTATAAATTTTTGAAGAAAAGAAAATTCATTTTTTATGGGCATTTCTGTATCAAGATAAAAAAATACATAACAATTATATATATATATATATATATATATATATATATATATATATATATATATATATATATATATATATATATATATATATATATATAAAATGTACGGCTTATGGCTATATCACGTTGAAACACCGGTTCTCTCACGATCACCGGAGTTAAGCAACATTTCCCAAAGGCTAACGTTACTATATCCCTATTTACGTGGCAAATGGAGAAATATTGCTAAAGGCCACACATGATAGAAAGCTGTGGAGCGCCTTGATCGCCTACATGACATGACACATAGAAAAACAATAAGAATAGTTTATCGAGACAGTGTTTCTTATTTTTATGTCAGTTTTAATAGTAGAATATACATCCCCTGGTAAAATGGGAGTTTCGAATCGTTTTTCTTTATTTAATAGGAGTCAACTATACATAAGACACTATAAGAAAAAACGGTTAAAATTAAAAATAATTTAGTAAGCGTTTAAAGGTGTAACATTCTATGAAACAATAATTTCTGTAAGCTTCCATTTTCTTTGATATATTATTTATTTTTTCATTGTAAAATTCAGTTGGAATTATTTTTATATTGGGAATTATTATTGTTAAATATATTTCATTTTATTAAAATCATGAAAAATGTTGATTTCTCTTTCTACTCCTTTTGTTACTTCTTTAATTTAAGTCTTTTTTCTTATTAAAATTGTTTCGACCATATCTTATTTGCTGAGAATATTATGGACGGAAGGCATAAAAAATTAAGAAGACTTACATCTGTGTTTGGAAACAACAAAAAAGGCATTTAAACTTAGAAATCGAAAGAGTGAGGAAGGAGGGCTTGGAGAATTTGAAACTCAAAGCACATATTGAAGGCAAAATTAACTGTGGAAAGTATAGGGTCACTTAACTGAAGAGCGCTTCTGTGAACACATGGCGGGACGGTAGCAGGGTGGCTTGGCAAATATAAAAAAAATCGGGGAGTGTGCGTCGTTCTTTGGAGAGGATATGTTCCCAGTTTTATTCGATTCACATTTCACCTATCATTTATTCGGTTCACATTTCACCTATCATTTATTCGGTTCACATTTCAACTATCATTTATTCGATTCACATTACACCAATTGTTTACTCGTTTCCCATTTCACCTAATATTTATTTGGTTCACATTTCATGAACCATTAATTTGGTTCACATTTCCCCAATCATTTATTCGATTCACATTTCACCTATCATTTATTCGATTCATATTTCACCTATCATTTATTTGTTTCACATTTTACCTATCATTTATTCGATTCAAATTTCACCTATCATTTATTTGTTTCACATTTTACCTATCATTTATTCGATTCAAATTTCACCTGTCACTTATTTGGTTCACATTTCGTCTTTCATTTATTTGGTTCACATTTCGTCTATCATTTATTTGATTCACATTTCATCTATCATTTATTTGGGTCACATTTAATCTGTAATTTATTCAATTCACATTTCACCTATCATTTATCTGGTTCACATTTCAGCTATCATTTATTCAATTCACGTTTTACCCCTCATTTATTCAATTCACATTTTACCTCTCATTTATTCGATTCAAACATTTCATTTTTGAATTTAAAGACTCTAAAAAATATTTGTTTTCATGCTGTGTCCTGATAACTTCGATAGCAAACAGAAGGATTGTATTTTTAGACTGAATACAAATATTTTAAAAAATATTTATTTATTATGACAATCATTTAAATATGCTCTCCAATTAGGCCAGGTGTTGTTTTCCTCTGTCCTTTTTACTTTCAATATATCCTCTGAGTATCAATTTTTAAAAGTATAAGTGTCCATTTTTTGTTTCCATTTTCTCTAAAACTTCGTCATTCCTCGCATGTTTAGTCCACGGTATTCTCACAATCTTTCTGTAGAATCACCTTTCTATTACCTCACGTCTCTTCTTCATCTGTGAGGATCAGTATTTACTGACATATGGGAGGACCGATATTGCATAAGATTCCAGCACACTTTTCTCCATTTTTTAGCGAAATTTTTAATAGTTTGCCTAGCTTTTGGAAAGCATCTTTCTCTATTCTAATGTAAAAAAAAAAAATAGATTAATATCTATTTTTTTTTTTTACATTAAAACAGCAATCCGGTACTCTTTTCTTTGTTTCTAACGAAATTTTTCTGATTCTTAATACATTGCTTAGTTTCTGGAATGCAATTTTCTTTGTTCTAATTTAGAAAAAAAATATTACGCAGCAGTTCAGTACTCTTTACTTTGTTTTTAACGGAAATTTCTTTTTTCTTAATACTTTGCTAAGTTTCTGGAAGGCAGCCTTTTCTATTCTAATGCAAAAACATTTCAGTACTCTTTTCTTTGTTTCTAACAAAATTTTCCTGTTTTTTAATAGTTTGCCTAGTTTTTGGAAGGCATCTTTATCTATTTTAATGTAAAAATTAGATATTACGCAGCGGTTCAGTACTCTTTTGTTTGTTTCTAACGAAATTTTCCTGTTTCTTAATTCTTTGCTTAGTTTTTGCAAGGCATCTTTTTCTTGTCTAATGTAAAAAAAGATAGATATTATGTAGCAGTTCGGTAGTCTTTTCTAACGAAATTTTCCTGTTTCATAATAGTTTGTCTAGCTTTTGGAAGGGATCTGTCGCTATCTCAATGCAATTTCGGATTTTTTGTACATGCTTGATTTTGGTATCTGTAGTTATTGGCATGTTGGTATCTTCTTTTTGCCGAAATTCTATCTTGATGCTTAGTCCTTTCTTCTCACGTTCTTTTACGTCCTTTGCTAGGGGTCCTTAAAAGTGATTATGAAAATAGTCCCGTTTCTATATATTATTGATGCACATGTATTTTTTCCTCGTGTTATCTTTCTTTTTAGTAGGCTTGCACCAAAATTTTTACTTTCATCGATCGAGCTCAGATGAGTAAGGAGCGATAACCGGTTCTATCATTCTGTCTATAGTTTTATTTTCAGTTTTTCTTTCTCTTTCTTATTCCTAATTTTTTTACTTTCAACGATCGAGCTCAGATTAGTGAGGAGCGATAACCGGTTATCTCATTTTGCATGATTTTTTTTCTTGTCGCCAATTTCGTCTAGCCAACTAATCTATTTGTTGTTTTCTTTTTTGACCTTTTATATTACTTCCTTTTTTATTGCCGTAATTAAATATTGTAACTCTAATAAGCTAATGCTTGTTAATACGCTAATGCTTGTTGAAGTCATTGTAACACGGTTATTCTAAATAAATTATGACTTCATGTCAGCTGAAAACGTTGGGATTTCTCTGGCTAACGTTCTCAGCTGACATAAAGTGGTAAGACTATATTGTATCCATTTCTAGGTCAGCTGTTAAGAAAGTTGGTTCACTGTGTTGTGTCAGACAATTTTCCTCTCTATTAATCTATCATACATATCTATAAGTCTACCATTCGTCCATACTTAGAATATTGCTGCAGCATATGGACAGGTGCCCCTGCTATATGCCTTGAGCTCCCTGATAAAATAAAAAAAAGAATCAGTAATCGTTTTGGTTTTAGTCACTTTCACATTGTCATTAGGTTGCCTCTCTTTGCCTTTACTATAAATACTTTCAGGGTAATTTTTCAGATGAGCTCTTTGCTATGGGACCTAACTTTTTAATTTAAGAGCAATACTAGAATGGCCTCGAGATCTCATCAATTTAGAGTTGAGCTGGTTAGATGTAACCGTAAATTCTGTGCTAAGAGTTTCTTTCCTCGCACTTCTCACTTGTGGAACTCTCTTCCGGCTACATGTTTCCCAGCCAACTTTAATCAGCAAAAAATTAAATACAATGTCAATCGCTATCGATTTTCCTCCTGATTACTCTTTCCTCTTCCAGCTTATTATTAATGTTTCTGTTCATGATTCTTCTACACTCTGTAACCCCCTGTGTCTTATTGGCTTTACTGTCTTGCATGGAGTGATGCCGATTAAAAAAACGAATTCTGGTGGCTCGGCTTTTGTCACTTTCCCACCGCCGTACGGTTGCCTCTCTGTGCCTATAAACCGTAAAAGTTTCTTTACTCACACTTCTCACTTGTGGAACTCTCTTCCGGCTACATATTTCCCAGCTAACTTTAAAAAACAAAAAATTAAATACGATGTCAATCGCTAACTACTGCCCTCCTGATGACTCGCTCCTCTTCGTATTTATTAATAATGTTTCTGTTCATAATTCTTCTACACCCAGCAACCTTTTGTGTCTTATTGGCATTATTGTTGCGCATGGGTTGATACCGATTAAAAAACATCCTAAAATCAAGAGTAAAAGAACGTATATTGGAATTGCCAGACGACTCGAATCTGTGACATTTCCAAGGAGCTCTAAATATCAACGCCTACATTGAAACCCCATCAAGCATAGGCTCATAACCTAATCATGTAGCTACTGTCTACTTCGTACTAGGTTTAAGTGCGATATTTGAGTAATCGTGATTTGTCTATGAGGAACATCCAGTGGACAAACCATTCAAATGATTGACTTCAAATTTTAACGTCCTTTACAGGATTCATTCAATCGGATATCCGTCATTTTAAATGAAACCCTGAATTATAATTTGATGTTAGACAACCAGGGGCAAAATATTATTCATATCGAGTCTTGGATAAATAGTGAGTTGGCCCTATTGTGCAATCTAGAGCGCAAATAATACAGGAGTACTTTTTAGCCATCAATGCAGATCGCTGACCACAAAGCGATGCGTATGTTAATAATTCCGCTGGGAATATAATGGCAAAATTAGCCGTTTCCATACAGGAAACATCAACCATTCATCAACCTACCATTCATTGTTATCGTCGGTTGAAAATTATAAAATCATTTTTCTATGTATTTTTTTCAGGAAATTAGACGTCTCAATCACACTAAGTGTTATAGCTCTTTCTAATATTATTTCCTCGAATAAAATCATGTTTCTATGTATTTTTTCAGGAAATTAGACGTCTCAATCATACTAAATGTTATAGCTCTTTCTAATATTATTTCCTCGAATAAAATCATTTTTCTATGTATTTTTTTCAGGAAATTAGACGTCTCAATCATACTAAATGTTATAGCTCTTTCTAATATTATTTCCTCGAATAAAATCATTTTTCTATGTATTTTTTTCAGAAAATTAGACGTCTCAATCACAATAAGTGTTATAGCTCTTTCTAATATTATTTCCTCGAATAAAATCATTTTTCTATGTATTTTTTCAGGAAATTAGACGTCTCAATCACACTAAGTGTTATAGCTCTTTCTAATATTTCCTCGAATAAAATCATTTACAATGCATTTTTATAGTAAACTAGCAGGCTGCGCTCGCTCACTATCGCTTTGCCTGCTCGCTATCACTTCGCAAAATAAGATATATTCACTACTTGTAAATGAATATTTCATTCATAAATTGGCTTGTTATAGTTAAGGAAAGTTTTACGAATAGATGCCAACTTGTTGAACGCCAAGTAAAATGCAAATTTCAAACATTTTTCTGCACTATATAAGACAATATTCCTAAACAGAACTATTTTTGATATGAAAATCCAAACAATCTTTGAATAAAAGAACAGTAATGAAGGACAGTTAATTCATGAAATAACCTTTTTTAAAATCAATATGAAAATTAGTAAAACATGAAGAGTGGTATTGCCTAGAAGTAGATAATACACAATACAGATATTGAGCTTTTTGTATGTAACCCCCCCCTCGAGGGGTTTGTAACACATCTATTTATCATTTCTCAGTTGCATCTCTGTCTTTGGGCAGAGTGCACTCAGGGGCGACTCTGTCAAAGGACAGAGTCGCAACTGAGAAAAATTATACTGAGAGGTGCCCCCAGCCCTGGGGAACAGCTGCCCGAGGTCGCGCCCTTTTATTGCACCGAAGAGAGGAATCGGTGCTCGCACCGAGGCCACATCGATCGACGGTTGCCGGGGCTGCGGGCAATTTTTGTTCCTTGCCCGGACGTACGCGCTCAGGTCCCCACCTTAAAAAGACCTTGTATCACAACTTGTCTTAGTGGGGAGACGGAGTAAATACCTAGCGTGTAAACCCCTCCCTCGAGTGGTATACACATTCTGATACTGGCCGGGAGTAGGAATTCGTCACTGCGCTGGTAGTATCACGGCTAAGACTAGCTTGGACCGGCTCTGACCAGCTTCGACCTGCTATGACGTGCTTAGACCAGCTCTGACCAGCTGAGCGAGTGAAGACACTCGGATTCCCACGTTAAAAACTTACCTTATGTCAAAAACTGACTCAGTGGTGAGTCAAGTAGTTCAATCTCTCCCACGAGTGGTTTGTAACATCCTATTTATTATCTCTGAGTTCCATCTCCCTCTTTTGGCAGTGTGCGCTCAGGGTCTGCTCCGTCAGAGTGGCAACTGAGGAAAATTATACTGAGAGGTGTCCAGTCGTGGGTAACAGCAGCCCAAGGCCGCGCCTTCTTATTGCACCAGAGAGAGAGAGATAGAGAGTGTGTGTGTGTGTGTGTGTGTGTGTGTGGTGAGTGAGTGAGTGAGTGAGAGAGAGAGAGAGAGAGAGAGAGAGAGAGATATTGGTGCTCGTGCTGCGGCCAGCACAACCGACGGTTGCTGTGGCTAGGGCAATTTTTGTTCCTAGTCCGGGTTTACGCGATCGGGCTCCCCACATGAAACTGACCTCGTGTCACACCCTGAACTTATGGAGGGGTTGAGTAAATAGAAATCACTCTAAAGTAGTTTGTCACACATTGTTTATAATTTCTCAGTTACTTCTCTGTCTTTGAGCAGAGTGCGATCAGGGGCGGTTACATCGAAGGACGGAGTCGCAACTGAGGAAAATTATAGTGAGAGGTATCGGCCCTGGGGAAGAGCTGCCTGAGGCCGCGCCCTCTCATTGAACTAGAGAGAGGGATTGGTGCTCGCACCGAGGCTAGCGGAACCGCATGTTTTGTGGGCTCGGGGAATTTTTGCTTTTAACCTGTGTGTGCGCGCTCGGACTCCCCACATTAAACCGACCTTGTGTCTCAACGCGACTCGGTGAGGGGTCGAGTAAATACCAAATTACTAAAAAATAGAACTGGGGCTTTATAATCTCGCAATTCTCGGAAAATTGAGATCCAAATTCCCATATATTAATATAAATTCCATAATGTAGTTTTTACTTAATTAGCTATTATGTTTCTTTAACTCTTCAAATGTTGAACGTATAACTAATTCTAATTTCTATTTTCCCATCTTCAAACTATATTAATTTTATCTTATAAATTGTCCCCTGTTCTGTCACCCATGAAATAAGAATAATTGTTTGATACGGAAAATAAGGACCTACGTACATTAAATTGTCTTTAAATTAAGTGGCAACAGAAGAATTATCGTTGAACTTTTAAAAGGTCAGCTTAAACATTAATTCAATACTTAAATGCAGTGATCAATTTTGAGTTCTGTAGTTTATTCATGCCTATCACATCTACCCCTCCCTAGCTATTGTGATATTGCCAAACAAACAGCCCTCCACAAGAGCTAGCTAAAATGCCGACCGACAGAGCGGTTTTTAAGCTAGCTTAAAATTTTAGCTAGCTGAAAATTTTAAGCTAGCTGCAATTTGGGATACAAAAGGAAAATAAGACTTAATCCCCTTGAACCATGAAAGCAACGATAATGGATAGTATAATATATTAATATATATTTTTAACCTCGCATAATCTGGCAATGCTGAATGTGAGCGCAACGAAAATAGTTCCCTGAGCCTAACTTTTGCAGGGCTTTTGAATAAGCTATGAATCATTGAAATCAAACCAGTGGGAGTGGAGGAGTTGCTTGGACACACACACGCACATACATGCCCTGTACTTTATATATAAGATAACGAGATAATAATAGTATTCATCATACTTATTCCTCGACCTCCATTTGGTTGGTTAGAATTTAATTGACAATTCCTTTCCACATTGTTCAGTCATGCATTGCTGTCCCCAGATCCCTAATGTCCAAACCTGATTCCCGGGCTATGATGTCTGGAAAAGTCAATTCCCGTGAGAAGACATTCCAGAAGGATGCCATAAGAGTAAGGATGAGACGATTTCTCTGTCCGCTCGACGGCAGTGGCTGGCAAACTGTAATTGTTTTTGTTTGAGTTTAAGAAAGATAATAGCATTAGTAATGGTAGCCGATTCCATGAACTAAAACTTAAGATACATTTGGCATTCATTGCTAGTGTGACTGCCGATTAAAAATTATATAATGTTTCTCTTAGAATTTTTCAGCTCTTTTTAGTATCGATGGAGGTTCTCTTCCTAACCATTTCTTTGATTATTGAAGGTTATTTAATGCCAAAAAATGTTTTTAGATTGTAAGATTATTTTTTTGGAGATAATTATGATTTAGTTTTACAAATCTTATTAATTAACCCGAAGAGGTGGCTTCATACTTTTCTTAAGGCTATTTGCGCGTAAGTTAATATAACGAGCCCAACGGGTATTGAAACTCAGACCCCCGATTAACAACACCGAGCCATTATCCATTACACCACCCACACATCTTAGCTTACGGCACCAGGTATTCCCAAGTACTCATCCATCTAGGTACTGGCCAGGCTAGACGTTGCTTGACTTCAGCTATCGCACGGGAATCGGTGTTTAAACGTATTACAGCCATCAGCTCTTTTTGCTTGATGTAGTGTGGAACGACAACAGCATCTTGATTACGCCGTTCTCTCTTCTAGTTACATGTGCTATCCATTTTAGTTGTTGCTGCTGTTGGTAGTCCTCATGTGATGTGGACTATATTATTTGGTACAGTTCTTTGTGATTCTGTTGCGCTTGTCCACAAGGTTAAAAAAGGATGATAAAAAGATGGATAAAAGAATAAAGAGATTTTCAACTCTCTCACAATCACACACAGATCTGTTTATATAATAGTAAAAGGCTGTTATTGCGTGCATCTTTGCATGCTTGTGTGGTGTGTTCGTCCGGCGCTTAATGATTTAAGTTAATCTGATTCAAGTGAATAAAATTTAAAAATACGAGTTGTTTATACAGTAAATATTTTTATTTTAACTTTCTTTAAACAGACAATTTTTTAATTAATATATTTTTAAGTTAAAGACAAACACAAAGAGATCCCGCTTTGCTGTTTCATCTATTTATTTGTAAAGTAATTATTTATATTTTGGCCCTCTTTAAACAAACAATATTTTTAAATATTTAAAAAATATTTTTAAGTTAATCTGATTTAAAAATTATTTTAAGTGAATAAGATTTAAAAATACGATTTGTTCATACAGTAAGTATTTTAACTTTCTTCAAATATACAATTTTGTAATTAATATATTTTTAAGTTAAAGACAAACGCAAAGAGATCCCGGTTTGCCGTTTCGTCTAGTTATTAGTAGAGTAATTATTTATATTTTAGCTTCCTTTAAGCAAACAATATTTTAAATATTTAAAAAATATTTTTTGACATATTTAAAAAATTAAAATCAAAAGTTTATCCCGGAAGTTCTATTCCTCTTAAATGCTGTAAACAATCAGTAAAATGATAAAGATGAACTTGTAAACCAGACTAATGATGAACGAATTGAAATATTTAACTGAATCATAATAAAATTAACTTTTATTTCAATGGAACGTTGAAATCAACTTTAATGTTTTATAACCTGAACCGTCAGTGACCCAACCGATCACGGGTAGTATAATAACAAATGAAATTAAATTAACTGTTCAACCTATTCGTTCCTGCTTTGGATATTATTGTCATATATGGTCTGGTGCTCCTGCTATATATTTAGCCTGGCATTCCGGCTTCAGCCACACTCGCACCGCTGTAATGTATCCCCCTTTGCCTTTTCTATATATAATTTCATGCTAAGTGTTCTGATGAACTTTTCTCTATGGTACCTAGACTTTATGAATTTAAGAGCAGTACTTGATTGGCAGTTCAGTCTCATTTTACAATTGAAATGGCTATATGTAGCTGCAAGTTCTATGTTAAATGTTTCTTTTATCACACTTCTCAAAAGTGAAACTCTCCTCCAGCTTCTTGCTTTTCAATCAACTTTGACCTCCAAAAATTTAAATGTAATGTCAATTGATATCTTCTGTCTTAATTCTTGTTCTTCTATTGTTCTCTCCTCTTAATAGTATTTTTCTCATATTCTCTAACACTCAGTAATTCCTTGCATCTTAGTGGCTTTATTGCCTTCCTTGGAGTGAAATGATTAAAAAAAAATCATCTTATTATTGATTCTTTTTATCTCAACACTGTGGGTTAATACACACTTCATTATTAAATAATAAACACAGAGGCGTATGGTATATATATATATATATATATATATATATATATAAAACTTATTTTAGTTACTTTTTATCTTGTTTGGTGCTTCTGCTATATATTTAGAGATTCTTGATAAAATCCAAATAAGATTTAGCAATGTTATTGGTCCTAACCTAGCATATTGGCTTTAGTCACTTTCTCACAGCTGTAAGATAGCTTCCTTGTGTCTTTTCTATAAATACTTTCATTGTAATTGTTCTGTGAATTTTTCTCTATGGTACCTAGACTTTATGAATTTTAAGCGCAGTACTAGATTGGAAAAAGTGTCTGGTTATTTTAGAACTAAATTAGTGTTATGGAGTGATTTCACAGTGGAGGCTTGTATTTGTACTAAGTCGGTCCTAAAATAGGTTCGATGTACAAAACGTTAGGAAATTGATATAAGAGGTAATAACGCAGAGAAATCTAGTGGTGGTCGCTGATACTTTAGTATCCGACTAACGGTCGTCCGGCATTGACTGACTGACCAACGATATTTAGTCACCCCCACCACGAGGGAATCATGTGCCACAAGGCCGGTTTAACATGGGATCTCCGAGCCCGTGGGCTCGGCCAAAAATATGCCCATTGAACCCGTATAAACGGGTTCAGGGTCGGTTTACCTCCCCGAAAGAGAACCCGCCCTTCGGCGTAGCCTCCTTCGGGTTCCTCCCCGCCCGAAGGCAGAGAGTTCAACCGATCAGCCAGTCGACTGACTGACCAACTCACTGAGCGACTCCTACTACTCCTACTTATTATAGGTGGGAGAGTCTATTAACTATAAAATAGGTGTGTTCCACTATAACAATTAGCTAGATGCAACCGTAAATTCTTTGCTAACAGTTTCTTTTCTTGCACTTCTGTTACTTTTTATCTGGTTTGGTGCTTCTGTTATATATTTATAGATTCTTGATAAAATACCAAGAAGAATTTGCAATTTTATTGGTCCTGACCTGGCATTTTGTCTTCAGTCACATTCTCACCGCCGTAACATAATTTCTCGGTGCCTTTTCTATAAATGGTAATTTTTCTGATGAGCTTTCCTCTTTGTTACCCGTCTTTTATGAATTTAACCGTATTGCTGGATCCACGAGGTATCATCAGCAGGCAGTTGAAATGGCTACACGTAACCGTAAGTTCTATGCAAACAGTTTCTTATAACACACTTCTCACTTAGAAAATTCTCTTCTGGCTTCTTACTTTCCAGCCAACTTCGATCTTCAAAAATTTAAATGCAATGTAATCGTTATCTGCTGTCCTCTTGATTCCTCTTCTTTTATTTCTCTCGTCTCTTAATGTTTTTCATTTCCTTATTCTTTCACATCCAGTGTCTTAGTTGCTTTATTGCTTTGCTTGGCGCGAAATGATTACAATATATATGGCCGAGTGGTTAGAACGTTTGCATTCTGATCATGAGACCAGGGGTTCGAATCTCACCACGACTGATTTGTCAGAAATAGACTTCCTGATGTTATCGGCCTTGGTGGGCGGGCGATCCCAGCGTACACCACCTTTGAATAGTGCCTGAAAACCATGCCATGAGTTGACACAAACCTTGTGAGTGAAATTGGGTAGACGGAACCCTTGGGGCCATCGATAGCTGTGCTAGCACAAAGTCACAGGTCACTGTGACCGAGGGTTTGAATGTTCTGGCCTTGTTCAAATTGTTGCCCATGCAGGATAACACGCTCTCTCACAGAAACTGTAACTAAGGTTTGCTTAGCATAATTGCAGTATAAACCACAGGTTGGCTCTGTGGATGTTGAACATACACAAATGATCCTGAGCGAGCGTCTGCAATAGGGATTGGCTATCCGCCCTAATAGACGGATATCCTCGAATACGAGTCGTCAACTATTTTATATATATATATATATATATATATATATATATATATATATGCATGCGCTGGGTAGCAGTTATCGACACGATGGCGCGTCGAGTTCAAATTGCTGCCTCATGTTCGCTTTTGCACAAATACCTCCGAATGTTATGAACCAGTTTCTTTTACCCGACCAGGGTTTAATAGCAGTGTAGGCGGATTTCCTTCGCCTTGGTTGCCAACTATTCTAGAAGAAGGACAATAAAACAAAATGGGTGTAAAGGTAGCAACATCACCCCATAAAAATCAACTTGCTAGAGAAACTGCAGCAGCAACATCATCATCTTGCGTCCACAGCCGAGATTGAACTCACCAATACTTTGATTGGTGTAGTTCATAATCTTGTCAAATAGCTGAATTCTTGATGCTTCGCTAGGGCTATCAAGGGTGTTTTTATCGTGACACCATCAGGAAATGGATTGCCGACCAAGGCTCAGAGAGACTCCATTCACCCTCCTCTAAGAGCAGGTTTGAATTCAGAGTTTTCCTTCTCCTAGACCAGTTGCCATCCAAGGCTATAGAACCCAGTCTGTCCTGCTATTTACCCATAGCTGGAGGGAGAAGAAGAGGATTCACACCTTTCCCAAGGGTATTAGCACGTAAGTGAATGTAATGGATTCGACTGGAATTCGAACAGCTCTCCGATTCCTCAGTCCAAGCCGCTATCCATTACTCCACCGTGCCGTGCAGCAACATAGACTGGTGAGAATTTGGCCATTTTACTGCGATTCTCTAGGATTAGAGAAGGGGCTCATTCATTCTTCTGGAACATCAATCTGCTAGGGCGCCTGACCAATCCCTGTTGCAGACACCTCCTCAGGCACATTTGTGTTTGTTCAATAAGGACAGAGTCCATGTGTTTTATGTCATAACTATGCCGAGCGAATCTTAGTTGAATTTTCTGGAAGAGAGAGCATATAATCTTTCATGATCGGCAGTTAGAACAAAGGCAGCACTCGCAAACCCTCGGTCACGATGACTTGTGAATTCGTGCTAGGACAACAACTGACGGCTTCCGAATAGTTCAGTCTACTCAATTTCACTCATAAGTCTTGGATTAACGCGTGGTATATCTTTTAGGCACTTTCCAACAAAGCTGCACGTTTGAGAGAGAGAGAGAGAGAGAGAAAGAGAGAGAGAGAGAGAGAGAAAGAGAGAGAGAGAGAGAGAAAGAAAGAGAGAGAGAGAGAGAGAGAAAGAAAGAGAGAGAGATGAGAAATGATGGGGAGTGATGAAGGGCGATTGAGAGATGGGGAGAGGGGTGAGTGAGATAGATAGACTGGGAGAAAGAGATGAGAGCTGAGGAGAGATAGATGATGAGTGAAAGAAAGAAATGGCGAGAGAAAGATAGACGATGAGTAAGAAATAGAGATGAGATAGATGAGAGATGGAAGAGAGAGAGAGAGTGTGTGTGTGTGTGCCAGAGAAATGATGATAAGTGTGGTAAAAAGAGAGAAATAGGAAGGGGGAATCATTCTCATTCTCTCTCTTTCTCTGTGATGATGAGTAAGAGATAGATGGAGATAGATGGAGAGAGAGAGAGAGATAGAAATGAGAGATGGCGAGAAAGAGATGGGCGAGTAAGAGAGAGAGGATTAGTGAGAGAAAGTAAGAAATAGATGATGAGTGAAATGGATATATATATATATATATATATATATATATATATATATATATATGGTGGAAGTCTACTCGTGACCGTGTATGACGACTTCATGAACTCATTCTACCCCCATTTGAATACTTTCACATTTTTTTTATCACAAAAGCCACAATTGGTGCATGTTAATCTATCTATCTATGTATATATATATAGAGAGAGATAGAGAGATAGAGCACATTTGTTTCCTTTTCTTTCCAATAGATTTCAACTTGTAATGGTTGTGCATAATTGTATTCAGAAACTCCATCAAAGAGCCCTTAAGCCAATTTGGCAACGCCGGGTACTCAGCTACCTCATAAATCATTCTCTTCATTTATTGAGTATATTTTCACCTATAAATCGGCACATTTTTGTTCTTGTCGGTACTGAAGATTCGTTTCAAGTAACAGAGAATTATGCTGACGACGCTAGACATTTTATTAGAAGTCGCTACACGAGAGATCTCTTCAAAATTGCCTGACAAAAGTAAAGTTGGAAATGAGAGTAACAGGATATTATTTAAAGTTGTGAGATAAAGCATTATCTATTATTGTTAACTTTTGACTATATATATATATATATATATATATATATATATATATATATATATATATTCGTTAACAGAAAAGATTTTCTAACGAACTGTATATATGAAAAATCTTTCCATCGGAATCAAATTTATAAAATTTTAAAGAATACGTTGTGAAAGTGTCGCCCATTTGACGACAACGTGACCACGCTCAAAAGGAAAGCTGATTATTTAAAATTTTCATTTATCTGTTTTGGATAAGACTTGTTTTTATGTCCATCGTTTTCGTCGTGTTATACTGATTATGTTAATTGTATTTTTAATGAATATTGTCCTGAAGAAGGTTATTAAACCGAAACGTCAGACGTCGACATTTCATTCATATTAAAACAACATAATCGCATTTTAAGGATTTTTCTTTTGTTTTTCCAGATATTTTCTTCATACATACATACATATATATATATATATATATATATATATATATATGAAGAAATAAAGTGTTAAGGTGTGCTATATTTATGGGGTAAAGTGCTCAATATCAGAGATAGAGCGTGTGTAAATATAAAAGTGAACATAGAAGTCAACACTCAGAGGCGACAGGTTGTTTCATGCTAGATGCAATCGTCGTGGTCCGACGATTACATCTAGCATGAAACAGACTGTCGTCTCTAAGTGTTGACTTCTATGTTCACTTTTATATATATATATATATATATATATATATAAATATATATATAAACTTATTTCAGTTACTTTTTTTATCTGGTTCGGTGCTTCTGCTATATATTTAGAGATTCTTGATAAAATACCAAGACGAATTTGCAATTTTACTGGAACTGATCTGGCATCATGTCTTCAATTCCATCGCCTTATCATAGCTTCTCTGTGTCTTTTCAAAAAATATTTTCATGGTAATTGCTCTGATGATCTTTACTCTTTGATACTCGGATTTTATGAATTTAACCGCATTACTAGATCGACTAGGTATCATCAGCTGGCAGTTGAAATGGCTACACGTAACCGTAAGTTCTATGCAGAAAGTTTCTTCTATCGCACTTCTTGCTTTTGAAAAACCTTTTGTTTTCCAGCCAATTTCAATACTAAAAAAAATTTAAATGCGATATCAATCGATATCTACTGCCTTTTTAATTCTTGTTCTTTTATTATTTTCTCTCCTTAATAGTGTTTTTCTCATATTCTCTAACACTCGGTAACTCCTCGAGTGGCTTTATTGTCTTGCTTGAGGTGAAATGATTAGAAAAGAATCGTTATCTAATAATTCTGTATTAATTATACATTTCTCTTTATAATTAATTATTGGCCAACGTTAAATTTATTCCCAATTAATCATCCCTTCGATATCACCACTTGCATAAACATAATAATTAATACAGTATCTATTATGAAATCTATAATTGATACGCATTGTTTTAACAAACACAAAAACGAAGGTTCTATGGTAAAATATTCTTTTATTGCATTTCTTGCTTATGGAATTCTCTTCTGTATTCTTGCTTTCCAGTTAACTTTGATCTTCAAAATTTTAAGTGCAGTGTCAATTGTTATCTTCTTTCTTCTTGATTCCTGTTCTTTTATTGTCCTCTCTCGTTAATGGTATATTTCCTCATGTTCTCTAACACTCAGTAACCCCTGCGTGTTAGTGGCTTTATTGCCTTGCTTGGAGTGAAATGATTAAAAAAATGTATGCATATTCATTAAAATGCACTTTGTTTACCGTGGGTACAATATTAGTTGGTTAGTATCAAAACTAGAGTACGCCAGAACTGCCCAGTCCTAATTTGCCCGTCTTGATTCATTGTACTCTTTCCTTAATAATAAATATATATATATATATTATATTCTCTAACACTCAATAATCTCTTGCGTCTTAGTAGCTTTACTATTTTGCTTGGACCGAAACTGTTATTATTATTATCATCAATTTTAATTTTCTTTAACGTTATTACTCATGTTTTATTACGGTATAAGATAGAATAGTGATCGGGTTAGGATTAGAGTTTATTACGCCATGAGATACTGTAGTGATCGGGTGTCTTTTATGACGCTTTTTTCAATTTATAAAAAAATAAACCCTATTTCCAACACAAATTACATACCCACATATTAACCATATTAAAATATTTTCTAACCAATAAAAGACGATATTATAAACATACCAAAACGATTCCGAAATATTACACACACCGTTTAAATCAAAGTGTCTATGGGTTACAAATTAAGATCACCATGGGAAATATTTGACCAATCAGAAACTGATGTAATGGAATAACCCGGCACCCCTATGAATAATTACACTATAGGTAGTAAGTATATATCAAGTCAACTGTCTACGAGAGACAAGAGGACGAAAGAGAGGAGAGTGAGTAAGAAGCAAGGACGTCCGACTTTCCACTTAGTGGCACTCACTACTAGATTGACCTGTGTTTATAACTGTACCATATTTCATATTGTACTTGTTGTGTACAATAAACCTTTTCTTCTAGTATCCACCTGGTGTTATTTATTTATTTCTTTAGCACGGAATATAACACTTCCGACGACGATTGTCGGAACATAACATAAACTAAAACCCTATCTTTTCTTGAGCCTGCTTTAAAGTGAGGACCCGAGCGCGTACACTCAAGACAAAAATTCCCCACAGCCCCCGCGGGCACCGATCCCTGCCTCTGGTGCAATGGGAGGGCGAGGCCTCGGACAGCTGTTCCACAGGGCTGGGCACCTCTCAGCATTATTTTCTCAGTTGCCCGTCTGTCCTTTGACAGTGAAGCCCCTGAGCGCACTCTGCCCAAAGACAGAGGCGCAACTGAGAGATGATAAGCCAAGCGTTACAAATCCCTTCAAGGAGGAATTTTCATGCTAACTACTTAAGATTACGTTCCGAATAGAAAGGTAGGTTAGAATATAAATGGTAGTTTGTGATGTAAGCGAAGAACCCGGCACACCAAGAATAATTACACTATAGGTAGAGAAGTACCTATAAATTCAAAAGAGAGAGAGAGAGAGAGAGAGAGAGAGAGAGAGAGAGAGAGAGAGACGACACAAGAGACATCCGACCTTCCACTTAGTGGAGAGAGAGAGAGATAACTAGATTGACCTGTGTCTATAAGAGAGACCCATATTTCATATTGTAGAGAGAGAGAGAGTACAATAAAGAGAGAGAGAGAGAGAGAGAGAGAGAGAGAGAGAGAGAGAGTTATTTATTTTTTCCCTTAGAGAGAGAGAGGATATAAGAGAGAGACAACGATTGAGGAACATAAGATAAACTAAAACCCTATCTTTTCTTGAGCCTAGAGAGAGAGGAGAGAAAAAATTATTAAAACCCCACAGGTTTCGACTTTCAAAGAGCAGAGATTCTGCTGTGTAGTGGACTACAGCGGAGGGTAAAGAGACCAAGGGTGGCATGTATTTTTTGCAACGCTAGAATAAAATCAAGAATAAAATAACTTACCTTCAACTCAAGCAAAGATTCGAACAGGCCTCGCGTGTAAACTTTAAAGAAGAAAGAAATGGCGGCTTCGGAGGTTACATATTTAAAATAGCTAGATCCCGGAGTAAGATACTCTCTCGCGAGATTATCTTTGCGCATATGCAAATTTTGACTGTCAATGACATAAAAACAGGAAGAACGCGGCGACAGAAAAAGAAAAAAAAAAGACGGTTGGCTGTTCTGTTGAACTGGCTACACATGTCGCGGATAGTGATTTTCCAAGCGTAGCCCAGATGTGGTACAAAGCCCAAAGTATTGGGCACCCAGTGAGGCTCGAACTCACTGCTCAGTCGTAATTGTTCTAGCGAGACAAGCTTGCTAACCATTACACCACCTCGAGGTGCCCACACGTGTCGCGAATAGTGGCTGAGTAGAAATTGCTTGCAGGCATTGGTCACGAGGAAAAGTTTAAAGCTTTTTTTTTGCTACCGACTGTCTCCACGTTGTGGCTACATAGCTTTTTCTTTCCTCCCACAGAGCGCGTTGAAAGAAAAGCGCCGGCAACTTCAAATGAATCATCTCCAACAAACTTTAATAACATCAACAACAATAACAAAGACGATCAGTGAATTTTTGCAGACGATAAAAGTCTTTTCTCGACCACAGATTTTTTACACTGAACCAAATACACACAGGCTTTATTTCAGCTAAAGACTATTTTCAATAATTTTTGACTCTTGAATTCATGTACATAAGTTTGTAAATACAAATGATTTATTTAACAGCCATATTCAGATTTTCTTTGTTTTTATTTTATTATTGCTTGAAATTCGGGCATTTAGACAGACGACTGAATTACCTATAATTTTATTATTATTATTCACTTACTACTATAATTCACTATTGTAAGACTCTAGCAGACAAAGAGGTTCGCTGAGGAAAAGAGTTGCTAGTGCCAATCTCATTTGGATGTTATTCTTGGTTTGCGATTAAAAAAAAATTCAATGAAAATGAAAGAGATAATATTTAAAAATCAATAATGACTGATGATAATTCATCCAATAATAACCATTAAAGATAACATTGTTACAAATACTACTTATGTAAATAAAGCAACTAAAATTAAGATGAAAGAAATACTAGTCAAAAATTAATAATGGCTGACAATACTTCATCTAATAATAATAAAACTCAAGAAAATATTACCGCTAGTACTACTTGTACAAATAAATCAAATGAAATTAACATGAAATAAATACGAACTGGTAAGTACCAGTAAAAAAACATGTAATAACATGTGATAACAGAAAAAATTGCAATATGAGTACTGGTAAAAATAGTTACTGAAGACAATAAGTTTATAAGCCCCAGAAATTCATACACAGATAGCCTTAAGGGCACATGGTACAGTGGATAAAAGCGTTGGTTAGAACCCAAAGAGTTGTGAGTTCAATACCTGGTTAAGGACTCAAAGAGTTGTGAGTTCAATACCTGGTTAAGGACTCAAAGAGTTGTGAGTTCAATACCTGGTTAAGGACTCAAAGAGTTGTGAGTTCAATACCTGGTTAAGGACTCAAAAGACTTCAATACCTGGTTAAGGACTCAAAGAGTTCAATACCTGGTTGGGACTCAAAGAGGACTTCAATACCTGGTTAAGGACTCAAAGAGTTGTGAGTTCAATACCTGGTTAAGGACTCAAAGAGTTGTGAGTTCAATACTTGGTTAAGGACTCAAAGAGTTGTGACTTCAATACCTGGTTAAGGCAGTGGAGAACTGTGAGAGGTGAATTAACAGGAGATAACTTAGATCTAGAAATGCTGTGATAAATATGGCAACAATAGTCCCAATAATGTAAATAGTATAAGAAATACTAATCAAAATTAATTATATTTAAATAAATTCAAATCCTATTGCCACTAATAGGTGCCAACAGCATAAAAAGCAAAAAGATCGTATGGTATACATAATAGAAAACTTTTACCAACAAAAATAATCAACAAAATTTATGTAACTCAAGAGATGAGTCACTGTCAATAGTTTTGTGATTCTTTTGCATTGAAATTCTTTAAATCATGTTGTAAACCGAATCTTATATATAAAGTACAGTGTGTGTGTGTTTGTGCGTGCGTGTATCCAAGCAACTCCTCCACTCCTACTGATCCGATTACAATGATTCATATCTCATTCAAAAGTTAGAAAAGTTAGGCGCAGGGAACGATTTTTGTTCAGCTTAGATTCAGGATTGCCAGATTATGCGACGTTTAAAATATATATTAATATATTATACTAGCCATTATTATTGCTTTCATGGTTCAAGGGAAATAAATCTTATTTTTTTGTATCCAAAATTGCGATTCATGTTTCATTTTAAACTAGCTTAAAAGAAGCCGTATCGGCTGGCATTTAAGGTAACTCCTGTGAAGGACTCTTGGTTTGGCCATCATCACTAGGGAGGAGTAGATGCAATAGGCAACAATAAACTACAGAAGAACTCAAAATTAATCGCTGCATTTAAGTATTGAATTAATGTTTAAGCTTACCTTTTAAAAGTCCAACGATAATTCTTTTGTTGCCACTTAATTTAAAGACGATTTGATGTACGTAGGTCTTTATTTTCCGTACAAACAATTATTTTTATTTCATGGGCGAAAGAACAGTGGACAATTTATAAATTGATATAGTGTAAAGATGGGAAAATAGAAATTAGAATTAGTTATACATTCAACATTTGAAGAGTTAAAGAAACATAATAGCAAATTAAGTAAAAACTATATTCAATCAGTTATGTGTCATGCGTAATACACGCTTAGGCGATCATGTATTTTTCGATACATGACTGATGAGGCAGATTTTTTCCCGCAGTAGGTCACCATTTCTTTCCGCGGTATACCAGTTCTCATCCAAGGCTACAGAACCCAGTCTGTCCTGATATTTACCCATAGCTGGGAGGTGAGAAAAAAAGTGGATTCATATCTTTCTCAATGGTATTAGCACGTAATATCACCTATATGAATAAATGCGAATTTGGAGCGCAATTATCCAACGAATTTTGTGGTTAAAAAGTCCCAGCTCTACTTTATAGCAATTTATACGCGGTATTTACTCGTTTTCCCCCCACTAGGACGAGATGTGACACAAGGTCTTTCTAAAGAGTGGACACTCGGGCAAGGGACAAAAATTGACCAGAGACCCCGCAACCGTCGGTTACGCTAGCCTCGGTGCGAGTACCGATCCCTCCTTCTGGTACAATACGAGGGCGCGGCCTTGGGCAGCTGTTCCCTAGGGCTGTGAACCTCTCAGTATAATTTTCTCAGTTGCCCCTCTGTCCCTTGACAGAGCAACTCCTGAGCGCACTCTGTCAAAAGACAGAGTCGCAACTGAGAGATAATAAACAATGGAAAACCCTCCAAGGAGGAATTTACGCGATGGGCGGATTTATACGGTGTTTACTCATTCCCCCTCGAGAATGAGATGTGACACAAAGTCGGATTAATGTGGGGACCCAAGCGCGTGAACCCAGGCAGGGACAAAAAATTCCCCTCATCCCCCGCAACCGTCGGTTGCACTGGCCTCTGTGCGAGCACCGATCCCTCCCTCTTGTGCAATGGGAGGGCGCAGCCTCGGGCAGGTGTTCCCCAGGGCTGGGCATCTCTTCAGTATAATTTTCTTCAGTTTCCCCTCTGTTCAGACAGAGAAGCCCCTGAGCGCACTCTGTCCAAAGACAGAGGCGCAACTGACAGATTATAAATAATGCAAAATACCTCCAACGAGGAATTTACACGATGGAGGAATTTATACGATAAAAGCTCAATATGTCTTCTTGGTGATATCACTCTTCTTCTGATTTAACTTATTTGCATATTGATTTTTAAAAAAAGTATATTTCATTGATTAACTGCCCTTCCTTTATTCAAGGATTGTTTTGATTTTCCAATCAAAAATAGTTATGTTTAGGAATATTGTCTTACATAGTACAGCAAAGTGTTTGAAATTTGCATTTTACTTGGCCTTCAACAAGTTGGCATCTATTCGTAAAACTTTCCTTAACTATAACAAGCCAATTTATGAATGAAATATTCATTTACAATTTTTGTTTCAAATATCTCAAGTAGTGAATACATCTTACTTTACGAAGCGATAGCGAGCGGACGAAGCCTGTTAGTTCATAATATGACCTCCAAACAAAATATCAAGATGTATGATATCGGGAGACCTTGCTATATAAATCCGTGGCGCGGTATGTCAAGCCATCGATTTGGTAATTTTCTATACAAAATCTCTGACGGCGTGTGAATCATGTGTTGGTGTACCGTGTCAATGAAAGATCGTTGTTTGCAAAGCACTTCTGGTGAATTGTGAAAGAAATACCAATGGTTCAGAATATTCAAGTAGTTTTAACATGTAATGTTTTCCACCAATGTGAAAATGTCCGTAAACTGTGGTTGATGACAACTCTAGAGATTCAGACATTTATCTTCGGGCTTGTATGATATTTGTCAGTTGTTTATGAGAATGATTCACTGTCCGTCCCCGACAAAAACAAAATAAGGCAAAAAAAAAAGCATAAATTAAAAAATATGCAAAATAAAAAAAATGATATTTTATCACATTTCTATCTCTCTCTCTCTCTATATATATATATATATATATATATATATATATATATATATATATATATATATAGAGGTATAATATATATTATATTATAGATATATATATATATATATATATTTATATATTTTAAGATAATTTTTATGTTTATACATTCTTTTTATAGATGCAAATATTTACGTAAATGCTCTGTTTTATAATAAACAGTATTAACAACATTTATCGGCCTGAATGTCCGATAAATTTTCATAGAAAATATGCGTCCTCTGACAGGAATCAAACCTGTATCTTATACGGAACCGTCATATAGCCTGACGTGCCTTAACCGTTTCGGCCACAGAGGAGTGTTTCGGTTAGCATGGTCGATTTTACTGTTTTTAACCACAATTCTCCATGATTTTCTTTCATACATTAATATCTGCTCGATGCGTATCCAAATGTAAACAAATGACGTCACACATTATGAAATGGACAAAGTCCGACAATTATTTTCAGACATTTTTTATTTTATGTTTATACGTTCTTTTTATAGATAAAAATATTTAAGTAAATGCTCTGTTTATAATAAACAGTATTAACAACATTTATCGGCCTGAATGTCCGAGAAATTTTCGTAGAAAATATGCGTAAATGTTGTTAATACTGTTTATTATAAACAGAGAATTTATTTGTATCTATAAAAAGAACGTATAAACATAAAAAATGTCTTAAAATAAACCATTGACATCCTTGCTCTTGTATATAAAGACGTGGGACAAAATAAATCCTACCTTTGTCTTGGTAAAGTTCTTCAGACGACGAAACGTGTCATCTAAGAATAGTTTTTCCTTTTGCAAATTTTGGCATGAAGAATTATCAGACATCTATCGACCTCTGAGTTCATTCGGGACCACCAAAAATCATCAAAAGACGCGGCATGTAATTTCCAGCCAAATGAAGCACGTTCTCTTCCACAAATCGACCACCGTCCTGGGATGAGGTCCTGGGCAAGACGATAAACTACATCCGACAGCAAGGTTTTGAGGAACATGGAACCACCTCTTAATTACTGGTGTTCCCAGGTCTACCCTGATCCGGAGTGGTAGCACGTGTCAGGGTCCCAGTTATAGGTAAATAGTTACTCCCCGCCCACTGCAAAGGGATCAAGACACCATGAAAGTATAAAAATAGGTTTTAATACCAGCAATACATTTTTGAAAAAAAATGTTACCAGCAATACAGTTTTTGAAAAAACAACAAAAAATTATCAGCAATAAATTTAAAATATATATATATATATAGTACCAGCAATACATTTTTGGAAAAAAATATGACCAGCAATATATTTTTGAAAAAAAATATTATCAATAATATAGTTTTGGCAAAAAAAAAAATTATCAGCAATACATTTTTGAAAAAAAATATATATTATCATCAATACATTTTTGAAAAAAAAAAATTACCAGAAAAATATTTTAGAAAAAAAAATACTACAATGTAACCCGGATATAAGAGAAACCCGGATATAAGAGAAACCCGGATATAAGAGAGATTTTCTCTGGTCCCAAAGTGTTCCCATACTTACCTAAACAAAATAGACTAAACCCGGATATAAGAGAAACCCGGATATAAGAGACTTCTTCTCCAGTCCCGACAACTCTCTTATATCCGGGTTACACTGTAATAATATATTTTTGAAAAAAAAAATTACCAGCAATACATTTTTGGAAAATATATTACCAGCAATGAAATTGTTGTCGGCATTAAATAACCCATTGACGTTGATATGCCGTAAAACAAAACGACCACAGTGTGATTAGAACCTGGGCCTCATGGCCGGCAACACTAACATTCTAAATACTATATACCGACAAACTATAGAGATATAGTAAAAAAAATAGTGATATTACATTTATATTTTTTGTTATGGTTATTGTACGATTTACTTCTTCTTAACGACTTGTCCATTTTTGATGAGTCTCTTCAAAATGAAAGACTCACTCGTCTTCATTGTCTGTTTTTATTTTCACTATGACAATTAACAGAGAATTAAATTCTGCATCCCACTGTTTAATCAATAACGATTGTAAACACAAGACTTTACTACATCGGTGAATAGAACACACACACACACACACATATATATACACACGCGCACACACAAAAACTGATTTTATTTCAAGTGATTGTTTTGGTGAATGCCATTGATTAAAATACACATTTATTGAAAAAGACAGGAGAAGATCAACGTGCATATTTTCGGAGATAACTTTTACTAAGCTATTAAAGAGTACAGCATAAGAATATTTACATTATTTGCATTGTTCGGACTGTTAACCTCATGGACATATTAACAACGTTTCGACCGTTATACGCCCCGACAATCTTCAGGCGATTTGAATTTAGAACCGAAACATTTATTTCGTCCACCGCGTGAGATTGTTCTAGTTCCACGTGCCATGCCTCTTCCGGATGTCTCGTTTATTTCCTTTTAACTCAACTCTTCAAGTTTTTTTTTTTTTTTTTGGTTCACCACTGCTGTAGAACACATGGCTCATTGGATAAAGGCGTTTGTTAGATCCAGTGACTAGACCCAAAGACTTGTGAGCTCAATACCAGGCCACAGCAGAGTTGAGTTAAAGGGAAATAACTGAGACATCCGGAAGAGGTATGGCACGTGGAACTAGAACAATCTAGTCCGGTGGACGAAATTCCAATCACCTGAAGAAGGCCGGAGAGTAAAATGGCCGAAACGTTGTGAATATGGCAATGAAGATGAGGATAACAGTCCGAATAATGTAAATAATCATAATACCACATCTCAGAGAGATAGACAGATACGGCATAAGAATGTAAGAAGATTATGCTGCGCCAATCCCACCGAGGTTTACCATGTTTCCCCTCTACATGATGTATGTACATATATAAAGTTTATTATTCACTAATTATGAATAAAGTTTTCATATATTTTCAGGTGCCCCTGCCAATCATCTCGCGGTTCTTGACGAAATCAAAAAAAATATCTGTAAGGTAATCAATCCTGACTTGACATCTCGACTTTTCACTGACGCGACGTGGCTTCCCTCGGTCTTTTCTATAAATATTTTCATGTCAACTGCCTCTGACGAGCTTTTTCCCTTGTCCTTTGACTACATGGATTTAAGCCTGCAACTAGATTGGCATCTACTATACTTATACTGTTGAAATAGCGAAATGCAATCGACACTTCTACTCCAACAGTTTCTTTTCTCGCACTTCCCACCTGTGGAACCCCTTTCCGTTTACTTGCTTCCCTGATAAGTACAATTTTCAAAAATTTAAATTCAACCTCAATCTTGAATCCCATTCTTTTGTCCTTTTCTCAATCCTTCCTATATTCAGTCTTTTCTCTCACTTTCACTCCTTGTAATCCCTTGCATTTCTAGTGGAATTTCCTTATTGCTTGGGGTGAAATTATTAAAAAAATAATCTTAAATAAACTTTGTTTAAACGACAAGCTGACAGTCCTGCCCGCTAAAAGTACCAAGTGACCCTTTTTGTCGATTCATTCAACCTTGCTGTCTGTCCATCATTGTCAACGTCCTTTGTCGTTAAGCGAGGATTCCTCGTGTCATCTCTAACAATTTCCCTTTCCATTCTATTAGAAGTTAAACGTTTTCTGTCAAGTTATTCTCAACACAATGAGTCACTACCTATATCTCTGATATGAGGTATTATGATTACTTGTATTATTTGCATTGTTCGGACTGTTATCCTCATCTTCATTGCCATATTCACAACGTTTCGGCCGTTGTACGCTCCGGCCTTCATCAGGTGATCTCTGATATGAGGTTTTATGATTACTTGCATTATTTATAATACTCGGACTGTTATCCTCATCATCATTGCCATATTCACAACGTTTCGGTCGTTGTACGCTCCGGCTTTCTTCAAGTGATTGGAATTTTGAATCGAACCCTTTATTTCATTCAATTGTTCTAGTTCCACGCGCCATGCCTCTTACGGATGTCTCATTAATTTCTCTTTAACACAAGGACACATCGCCCAGTGGATAAAGACGTTGGTCAGATCCAATGAATAGAACCAAAGTGTTATGAGTTCAATACCAGGCCACAGCAGTGGTGAACCAAAAACTTAGAGAGTTGAATTAAAGGGAAATAACCGAGACATTCGGAAGAGGCATGACACGTGGAACTAGAACAATCTACTCCAGTGGACGGAATAAAGGGTTCTGTTCGAAATTTCAATCACCTGAAGAAGGTCGGAGCGTACAACGGCCGAAATTTTGTGAATATAGCAATGAAGATGAGAATAACAGTCCGAATAATGTAAATAATAAAATAAGTCTCGTTGTATCTGTCGATAATGCCCCGATTGTCGGTTTAGGAACATTAAAACGCTTCGAAAGTGTTGTATCCACACCTTGATTGTATGCATGAACTATTTTCATTCGGAGCTCCAACAGGATTTCAGAACGAATGAGTCATTGCGGTACAGAGCATTCACATATTGCCTGCGACACAATTTGCATGTCTGTTATACAAGGGTGAGTCAAAATGTCACTTACGACATATCTTAAGGTTTGCCACAGTGCCTAAGCACGCATGCGCAGAACGCAGTGTGACACATCTAAAGATATGCTATGGTGAAAGTACGGATAATTTTTTACTTACCCTCGTCGGACGTGTTCGAGTTGAAGAATTTGACATCAGAAGACGTGACTGGAGGAAAAGGGAAACCATTGCTTACAGTGTTATTATTATCTCTAACGAATGGTTTTCTGCAACTACGCCAAACAAACAACTTTGTTTTGACACAATGTTTAGATGTTCCTGGATATATCTATAAACGTAATGACTACAGCCTCTCGTAGACGACTAGCCCAATTTTTCTAGTCACCATTAATCAAGCGGACAGAGAAACTACGTATTAGGCAGCTATTTCTAAACGTTTGACATTTTATTTTATGTTCCTATGCCAACGAACTTAACCGCCATCTCCTTATATTATATTGTATTCTAATAAAACTATTAATAACACCCGACACTGTGCGGGTTCAGGTCAACTTTGTTCCGTTGAAAGACACACATTTTAAACAACATGCCTGTCTACATTCGCAATTTAGAAAAAATCTTGTTGAAAATATATCAATAATTTTTCATAAAAATGATAAAACATAAACTAAAAATTATTGAATCTATCTATATTAAAAAAAAAATTGAAACCAACATTTAAAATAAGTAATTATGAATATTGAAATTTCCCAAAACCGGGCCAGCACAGCCAGGCAAAAATGCTATAACAATGCAGCAGTGAAAGTGTTAATCTCCCAAACATGAATGAATGATGTGGCCGCAATATTCAAAGCAAGGAACAATGGTAGACTTCTAGATATGTAAGATAGACACTGGCGAGAAAATGTTTTGATATGTAAAAGTAGATATTTTAAAAGTAACTAGTATTTAACTAATAGCTTAAAATAGTTAAAAAAAAAAAAAGATATCTTAATAACTTAGTTACCACCCTCGACATTACTACACGGGTATGTTTACATCATAAAATTTAAAAATCGTACATCACGTAAGTTCAGCATTTTTCAATTCACAAATAAAAAATAATTTTCAGATAAATACAACCAATTTGTCTTAGATAAAACAAGACACTGATGAAACATGACCCTGAGGATGACATCTTGCTAATATCGAAATTATTCAGAATACATGAATATGCATCAATATAGTAACTTTCTTTAATAAGGATACTAAGAAGCTTGTCTGTGGATATGAGATGATCATATTAAAAATAAGGAGACAAAATTTGTTTAAATTATTTAAATGAAACATGTCAAGTGAAAAAATATTGCCAAATTATACGCAATATATATATAACAGGTGGCCTGATGATTGCGTTTAGCATGAAATTGTCGCCTTTGAGTGCTGACTTCAACGTTCACTTTCATGTTTACATACGCTCTATCTCTGATATTGAGCACTATTCTCATAAATATAGCAACTTTAAAACTACACACACACACACACACACACACACACACATATATATATATATATATATATATATATATATATATATATAAAGTAATGAATTTTTTATTTATTAATCCCACCGATTTTATAACTTTAAACGTTATTTTTTACTGGATACTCATATTTGAGTAGACGCCCCTTTTATTTATTACACAGTATATTTATTTTCGTACTCCGGCACTTTTCTTTTCTAAGATTTTTTTCTTTAATAAGGTTTCTTCCTTTAATAAGGTATCTCGAATGTTCAGGATGGCAGATCGTAATAAATAAATATACTCTTTAATAAATAATCGAAATTTTAACCTCTTTAAGTCATAGATCGATCACTATCTATCCTTCTTATCCACACTTCCTACCATCGACGCTTTCATTCATTTCCAAAATCTCGTTCTTAATATTAAACGTCTACCTTGACTGGCTCTCGTGCATAGAGCAAATATTGTATGAAAAATGGTTAGGAGATTAATACTTTCACTACTGGATTGTTATAGTATTGTTGCCTGGCTGTGCTGGCCCGGTTTGGGGAAACGTATAAAATCGATATTTACAGGAAATAAATGACAAGAATTAAACTGAACTTAAAAGAAAATACATCACATTACAGTGGTGGGAAATTGATTGAAGCCGAGATGCTAGGTCAGGACCAATAACATTGCAAGTTCTTCTTTGGACTTTATCAAGAATTTGTAAATATATAGCAGGAACACAGGATTGGATTTGATATGGCAGCAAGATTCAAAGCAAAGACGAATGGTAGGCTTATAGATATGTAAGGTAGATACTAGAAAAATTGTCTAGCATGACACAGTGAACCAACTTTCCTAGCAGCATACATATCAATGGATTCAATATAGTCTTTCCACTTTATGTCAGTGGAAAACGTTAGCCTGAGAAGGCACAACAAGTCACTTTCCTGAAGGTTAGCATCAGCCATGCTGATGGAAATCAGAAAGAAGCCTCTCAGATGATTAATAAAGAGCAGTCTCGTTTTGGAGGCGTTAAAATTGACAAGCCATTCCTTGCCCCCGTTAACAGCAGATTGTAGTTCATTTTCGAGATAAGCTGCCAATTTGACCTTATGGAATTGATGAGAGTTACTATTATGGCAGGAACAAATGGTTGTATCATCAGCATAGATAGCGAGGTGAGAAGGTCATTGACGAAATTTGGGAACAAAGTAAGTGCAAGGATAGAATCCTGGGGACATTTGCATTAATGCAGAAAGATAATTATTAGAAATTTAGTTTCCGCAGCAATTTCTAAAATGACAAATTAAATTCCTGTGACTTCACCATGGAATTCCTTTGGTAACGACTTCAATAGATATGAGATCCTATAGTGATTTCCTTATAGAAATTCTTTGCAAATAATTTCCTTATCGTTTTATAGAAACCGTGATATCAAAAGAAAGGACTTATTAAACAACTACGTCAAATTGTTCGTTTACTCTAACGATTGCAGGCTTACGGCCAAGTCCCATTGAAACAGCGGATTTCGTACGATCAGCGAAATTAACCAACGTCAAGCATGGTCGGTACCCTGATGGAAGGTCGCTTGGGAATACCAGGTGCTATAAGCTTGGATGTGCGGGTGGTGTAATGAATAATGATTCGAAATTGTTAATCGGGGAGCCGAGTTCCAATTCCAGTTGAGTTTGTTATATTCACTTACGTGAAATACTCTTGGGAAAGATAAGAATCTACCTTTTCTCTCCCCAACTATGGGTTAATTAGTAAGACATTTATCACTAAACCATTATTATCTAAAGCAAAAAAGTTAAAAAAAAAAAAAAAAAAAAAAAATCCCCCCCCCAAAAAACCTTAGAATCTAAAAATATTTTCTGGCTTTAAATAACCAGCAAAAGGTTGACAACCCGTAGAAAACAAATCAATCAATGAAATGATTACAGCTATTGTGAGAAAAAACAAAACATGGAAAGCATAGACGAGAAAATGATGAAATTTGTCTAGCTGACCCTTTTAAAGTCTCATCAAAAGTTAGCAGAATTTTCGGAAGAATCATTTTCGTGGTTGGGCCTCGAATTTTTCAGCATCTAGTTTTCTATATAAAAGTATTTTTTGTTATGATAGAATTTGAAATGAACCAGAGCAATACTTCACTTGCTTTTCCACGGCCTAGACCACAAAAAGAAAAGTATTTAAAAGTATTTAAAAAAAAACAAAAAACAAATTCGAATGAACATTTTCGCTTCAACTATCTATCTATCTATCTATCTATCTATCTATCTATCTATATATATATATATATAATTAATAATAATTAATAATATTTATGTTGGTCACACCATAAACTTGCTTTCACGACGCTTGACTCTACATTTGAATGATAACTCTAACATTTTTAGGCATTTAAAACAACATACTTGGCCGCGTACACAATTCCGGAAAATCCTTGTTGAAAACACAACTATACTTAAACATGAAAACAATAAACTAAAAATTCTTGAAGCTATATACATAAAACAGTTGAAATCTAGCCTGAACAAAATTCTTATTCTTAACTGCCTATAATTGATAACAAAAATCATTGGTTATACCAACGGCTTCCCATACTTAATACTTCTTCTTTTCACTCTCGCGTGGTCATGTGTGATGTCACGAGCTGCGACGCGATTTTCGCTTCCGCGTCTCGTATACACGAGTTAGTCGTTGCTTTGAAATTTTTCATGCAACAAAAAGTTTTATCATTATTGTTTCGTTCGTGTATTAATTGATATATTGAAAAGTAATTGTCATCTTGATAATGGCTTATGTAAGCCGAAAGCTTAGATTGGATTTAAACATCTATTAATATGGTGATTTCCTTTCGTCTTTCAATGATAATGTTATTAAGCTTATCAGACAATATGGAAGGAACTTACTTAAAATAAATAGACAAAACTTGTCTATATTATTTAATGAAACATGCATCAATGAAAAATTGCTGCCTAAATATACCATATATATATATATATATATATATATATATATATATATATATATATATATATATATATATATATATATCCATATACAGGGGGGTTGACTCAAGCATTGTGAGTAAAATAGGCCGTCGATAGCTGTGTTAGCACGAAGTCACAAGTCATCGTGACCGAGCGTTTGAGCGTGCTGATGTTTTTCAGATTGTTGCTCATGCTAGATAACGCGCTATCTCCCAGAAACTGTAACTAAGGTTTGCTCAGCATAATTACAGAATAACCCACAGGTTGGCTCTGTGGGTGGTGAACAAATACAAATGTATCTGAGCGGGAGTCTGCAATAGGGATTGGCTAGCCACCCAAGTAGTCGGATATTCTCGAATACTGGTGGGTAGCTATTATTATTATTATTATTATTATTATTATTATTATTTCCCTTTACAAGTGCCAATAGCTACTTGAGATAAATGTAGCTTCTTGTTTTCTTTCGAATATTTAACATTTAAATTGTAAGACATCAATGATACCTGTCATTGGACTATAAGAGATCTTTCTTCTTTTTAAACACACAGACGTATTGTTTGCAACAAGGCCAACCGAACCTGACTGATATTATAGACCAGATTAACCCTGTCCAAGAAGATACTTATATGATCCAGTTCCGAAAACATTTTAGTCAAAATAAGATTAAAATGAATAAGTATGGCTGATATAACTAAAAGAAATACGTGAAAATTGTGAGCATCTTTTTCATTCTTGTAGAAGTTCTGCCAAAAATAGCTCAGTAGATAACAAAATATTTAATATTCAATGATTCTACAAAAGTTTAATTGACTTAGCAGTTTGACCGACTCCAGAGTTTCGCATCAGGGTCAGATGTGCGATAAATCATCTTAATCAAACATCTGACCTTGATGAGCATATCGACACGGAACTCTTAAATCGGTAATTAAGATAAAATTTAGGTTGATTAATTGAATGCATGGTCTTAGGATATGTGAAGATAATTAAAACTTATTGTAGTGATAGGGGAAGCATTATCTTGGGAGTTGGAAGTTTCGTGGGAAGAAAGTGGAACTTAATTTCACGAAGGGAATAGCGTGGTTATCTACAATGTGCATGGTCTTAGATATGAAGATTAAAACTAGTGGAACTAAGGAATGTAGCTCGTCTGAGCACTTTCCATGGAAATAATGCGAGAGGACAGCAATGTTTGGTCTGTGGGAAACGGGTTGCAAGCTAGAAAGCAATTTATCAGCCACAAGGCCACGTAGACGCTTTTGAACGCTATCGAGATTGTGGAAAGTGAAGACTGTGCAGCTCCGACCAGTATGTGCAATCAGTAATCAATTCGTATCCTGATCTGGCTAAATATAGGAAGGTTAACGGATTTCATCTTTTTGACGCCGAGTGAAGAAAAATCGTTAAGATCTCATGAAAAGGATTAACATTTATGCATAAAAATCTTTACACTTTTTAAATTGTTCGAACTGTTTTCCTCACCTTTATTGTCATATTAATGACGTTTCGGTCGTTGTACGCTCCGACCTTCTTCAGGTGATATTGTTAAATAATAGTTTAGCAGACTATTATTTTTAGAGAAGTGTATCTCGACTCTGACTTCTGGAGGTTGATATTCGGGGTCGGATGTGAACCATAATAGAGAAGTCGATTTTCATTGGCAGAGCTAGCGTGGGAAAGATAGACAGAAGAAACGTTTCAACGAGTTGGTTCTTACCCGTCAAACGATGTAGACGTGTTCTCTTTTGTGTCTGAAACAGCTCCCCTGTATGTGGGGGCGACACCAACTGGATAGTTAGATAATGTACATGACGACATATGTAAATAAAGTTAAAATTCTCTGTGTTTGAAGTCTTTTATTGCGGAAACAAAACAATTAGCCACCGCTGGCCGAGAGAAGACGAGATGAATGCACCCCTATCAAGGGATTATGCAACAATATACGTTGGAATTTCGAACCGAACCCTTTATTTCGTCCACCGGGGGTGACTTTTTTTTTTAATTCCACGTACCATGCCTTTTCTTGATATCTCATTTTCAGTTATTTCCCTTTAGTAAGTTAACTCTCAAAATTTTTGTTCATCTCTGCTGTAGCCAGGTATTGAACTCACAACTATTTGGTCGCTAGATTACTTCACCCAACGTTTTTATCGACTGGGCCATGTGTATAAAGTTTAGCCATTTAATATTAATGATAATAAAAATAGAAACTGAAAAACAAACAAAAGAAAAACTGGTAGCAATAGCAATAAATAGGGATACGTTTATCTCGTGAGATAAAAGTTAGCAAGGCTGGCACAAGGGTCTCGTGCCCCCCGGATCTATAATATGCCCCCCCCTCACTCTACTACATCTCAATTTTCATAAAGGTAGTATTAATATAAAATACAAATTTTATTCTAACCTAAATATGTACAACTATCAGCATGGCCCGGCGTTGCCCGTGCTTGATTCAAAAATCGTACGACTCATACAGCAGTCGCTATCACTTGACTTAAAATATTTTTGCCCTTCCTTGCCTTTAAAGGAGTGCCCTTTTCCGTACTGATGTTGCTACATGCCTTGCTTCTTGCCTATCTCACACTGCGAATTTTTTCTAAGCTCTATACTAAACATTAAATCTGTTACGAAAAAAGAACTAAACAAAATGAACACAAAACGATCAGCTTTAAAAAAAAAACTCGTAACTGGAAAACCGAATGAAAAAGAATGTTAACAACAAATACTTTTCACCCAACCCAGTTCTGCGGAATCAGAATCAACGTTGAATTTATTCAAGCGAACGAGCCAATTGGAGTAAAGTGCCATGCAGATTTAAATTTTTCCCACTTGTGACGAATGCAGCTATCGATTTTTTTTGCATGCTAGTTAACATTCGTGTTAGTCAGCTGTTGGCTCTCACGCTGGCCAATAGAATCTTCCTGCCTATTCGTGGCAGCCAGCTATAGGCTCTCACTCTGGCCAGTAGAAAATGGCCGCAAACTACATGAAAACTGCCGTAGAAGCATGAAAAAATCGATTATTTCCACTATCGATAGGAGCTGGGAAATGCAATGTCGGTCTTGGCCTTCCCGCTAACTTGGAGCATGTGCATGTAAATTTTGGTGCAAATCCGTCGAAAATTGCGGCCGTGCATTCGTTACACACACGCACACGCATACACACATCCTGCCTTTTATAGATAGAGATAATGGATCATGTGCAATATAGGTGAAAACTTCAACTAGAAAAATTGAAAATAAACACAATTTAGATAAATACAAATTAGAGACATGTCATAGTAGATCATTCCCGAGCACCTCGACGTGAAGTAATGATTAGCAAGTTTGTCTCGCTAGAACAATTACGACTAAGTAAGGATTTTTGATCTCGCTGGGTGACCCATACTTTCGACCTTGTGCCACATCTAAGCTAGGCTTAGAAAATTGCCATAATAGATCATTCCATCTTAAAAAATATCGACAATCTTTTGCGGCAATTTTTATAACATTAACTTGTGATTTTTCTCATTAAAAAGTTGAGTAATTTTAACACATTTTATGGATAAAAACTAGTGAGTTTTATATAATATTTTTTCGAAACTTATGAGCAGAACAAATTCAAGGCATTGAACGAAAAAAATAGCCCCAGAATGACATCAAAATATGGGAATTTTTTCATCCTTTAACAGTCAGTTGTGCTTAATTTAATTTGTAACGTACATGAATATAGGTAGAAAGCACTGCCCATGCTTCCCAATCAGATTTACAACCCCGCTTGAGGGATCGGGTTACTACGTGACCCCCCGGTGGGAAGATTGGAGTGACTTCACCAGGGCAAAACGCAGGTGTATGGAGGTCGTGTGCTGCCCAGACTATATGGCCTTCGTCTCAGCAGTGCCGAGAAGGTTCAAAGGAATACAGGGCATTACGTTTGGGACCGGCTTGGCAGCAGGAGTTGCCGGAAAGTTGTCAATGTTGACACCAAACCACATTCAGGGCTCCTCTCCAAGTTTTCTGACTGGGTTTACTTCAATATCCTTTCCCGTGTTTCGATATGACCGCAAGGCAGTGTGCTGTGGGGTTGTCAAGCTCCGTCTATCCGACGCTGCTGGTTATGAGGCGCCAGTTTCCCGCCTTCAGCGTTTTCCAGTTTGGTGCTAGGCTTAGTTTTCAGATGCTATTAGAGACGTGTCTTATGGAAGCCTTTTATAGAGAGTGGGGGCCATGAAAAACTTTGGAACATATATAATGTTCGTCTATTGTATATATTATGTATTTTAGAAGCAATAATGAAGACATTATATCCGAGGATTATATTCTTGCAAAACTATCTGGTAGGTATGAGTCGTTGTAAATATAATATATGACACGAAAACTATAACCCACAGGGCTGGGTTTCATGAATAAATGATTAAGACAATCTCTTCTGAAATAGCTGGCGAGATAAATAGGAAAGACATTTTATGTCTATATATTCTTGAAAATTGATTTATTGTTATAAGAATAGATACGCATCAAGACGCAACTAGACAGATAATGTCTTTAATAAGCTGATTCACTTGAATACGTAATTTTTCTTATCAATATTTAAAACATTAATCATGTATAACTCTAACGAGATGGAATCAAATCTGCGATCGTTTTTATTTTCCTGATCAGATCTGATTTTTCAGATATCGCTTAAAAAATTGGACATAAAAATATTAAATTATCTTTATAGTATAAGAGGAAAAGTGACCCAATAAGAATCGTATGACCTCGTATAACCCTTGACAATCAGAGATTGGCAGCTGACCTATCTTCCGATCTAACTAACTTTTCAGTAGAGAAAAACAGGCTGGTTACATTCAATGCCTTTAAAAGCAAACAGGTTAGATTCCATTACTTCCGATCAGACCCCGAACTACCGCCAGCCATGATGAACGGATGTCCACTCGAGGAGGACGCTTGCCTCGAAAGGATATTGGGCCTCAAACTCACCCCCGACCTCAAGTGGAATTCTTATATACGATACATCGCTAAAGATTCAGGTAAAATTATTGCCTTTCTGTACCTGAGTCATCATGCTATCCTCTACCTTTATAAAAGCAAGATCAATCCGAAAATGGAGTGCTGTTGCCATATTTGGGTAGGTGTTGTCGAGATCTCACTTTCTAGTCTTGAGGAAAAAACTGGTTTATTGCATTCAATGCCTCTAAAACCAAACTGGTTAGATTCCATCACCGCCGATCAGACCTCGAACTACCGCCAGTCACGATGAACGGACGTCCTCTCTGGAGCCTGACTGACAATTTTTAGCAAGAAAATTATTCTAGCAGTAATTCGTAATATATTGAGAGACCTTGTAGCAATAGCAGTAACAGGAAGAAAAAAAAACTAGGTACAGGCATTTTGGCACACAGCCGAAGGGGAGGAAGGGGAAAGGCTGGTACTCAGTAACTATCCTCGTCATAAGTTAATCGTAATCCCGACCCATTCATTCAATACAATATACTCAATCACCACAAAAGAACTTGTCCATCATCTAAACCTCTTATGTTTACATTGTTCTCGCTGTTACTGCCTCCATGACCGAAGGCAACGGTAAAAGTTCATTGCCCGAGATGAAATTCTTGTATTCATCTCATGTAGTATTCTGGGCCACCCATGTCGATGTCGATGGCTGAGCTAGCATTGGTACATTTTGCTGGGGAGACTTGGCCATTTTGGGGATAGCCTCACTACAGCACAAAAACCAAAAAACAAAAAAGAGTTCCAACAAAAACGAAGTGTACAAATTCACACAGTAAAACAATTACATCTAAAAACAACAGTGACAAACGTAACAAAATAAACACCCACAATAGCAAAGCTTCCAGCCAACGTAAAAACTTCCAACAAAGAAATCAAAATCGGTATGAAATTATTTAACACGGTTTTTTAACCAAAATCTCCTGGAATGATTCAATCCGAGGTTAAATCTCACTTTTGGTGAAATATGTTCATTTCAAGAACCTAATAATGGATTTGGTAAAATATAAACGTTTGTGGGATTTTATAGTATTTTAGATACACATAGCAAGAATTCTTCTTTCGAATCTGGGAAATTTTAGAAGATCCTAAATCAAATCATACAGCACCTGATCTTAAATGGGTAGGTTGAGGAATATATAATCTCATTAAATCTTAATGATTTCTACTTGGTTTATTTCAGGTTCAAATCTCCCTGGAGCCTTCTCCAAACTTATTTTATGCCTTCTAATTATTATTTTTAATCTTGTTGGTTTCAAGCTCTGACATTGACTGCAAAATACTTTTCCCTTCCCTTTTATAGGGAGAAGCACACAAATGCATGCTGAAAGATTTTTTCTTAACCAATAAAATAGACCGTTTTGTAGTTTATGACTCAGTCCCGATCTGTCTTGTCTTGAATTCAGAAGGCGATGTTCGCTTGTCTTGCTTTTATGAGTCGACGCCAAATCTTAGTTTATGAACTTTTTGTCATATTAATGTAGTCTTGCATATATTGTTTGCTTTATATTCGTTTTGCCTTGTTTTTTTTGTTTCTTCCTCTTGTCAATCCTGTTTGTTGAGAGTTCTATTATTTACTTTTGCATTGGCCATGGCGACTCACTACACAAATTTATTGTTTCTTTCGAAAATGTCTGATGGATGTTTTTGTTTAGCGGCATATCAACAGCTCTATGGGTTATTTAAGGCTGAAATCTATATATTCTGTACGCAATTTTATTTTTGGAGATAATAGTTTAGTGATACATGCCTTACTAATTAACCCATATCTGAGGGGAGAATAGGTGGATTCATACCTTTTGTAGTTGCGCGTAAGTAGATATAACGAATATAACAGGAATTGGGACTTTGTTCACCTGAAAATCCAAACTTACAGCAAAAGGTATTTCCAAACAGTTACCCATCTGGGTACTGACCGGACGCGACCTTGCTTAACGTAATACGGCCGTAAACCGTTTAACGGAAATATTAAGTAAAATTTAAAGCAGTTAGATTATAACAGCGTATCTGCGTTGTGGAAGTGAACGTCAAATTCCGAGAATGTGGAAAACTTAGGGATCAGACTACATCCAGCAGCAAGTCCCCTGATATAGAGATTGCTGGTTTTGAGGAGTGTGAAAACACCTCTCAATTACCGTAGTTCCGAGGTTCATCCTTACCCGGGGTGGTAGCACCTGTTAGGGTCCCAGCTAAGGGCAAATAATGAAACCCTAAACAAAAATCTAAACACTAGGAAAGTATAAAAATACGTTTTTACAGTAAAAATACCAGCAATAGCAAATGACCAAAAATATACTTTTATATTAGAATTACCAATAAATATAAGAATCAATTATAAAAATCAAGACATTTTATAGTAGAATTGAAAAAAGTTTCCACTCGTTTGATTTTGTAAGATTATTAGGTAAAAAAAATGTAATTAAGTAATTATAATTTAATCATGAAATAATGTCATTAATAATAAAGTTTGAATTTTTAATATTTCGATTTCGGCATTGAATAACCCATAGAGGTATTGATATGCCGCTAAACAAAAAAACCCAAACCAATAAATGTAATACTGCACAGTCGAATAGTAGAATGATCAACAACATATTTTATAATAAAAGGACCAACAATGTATTAGGTTGGTGCAAAAATAATGACGTAATATTGTCGTTTTTAACGTATTTTTTAACGTCAAGAAACGACATTATTACGTCATTATTTTTGCACCAACCTAATATTTTTATAGTAAAAGGACCAACAATGCATTTTTATAGTAAAAGCACCAAAAACACGTTTTTATAGTAAAATGACCAACAATACATTTTTATAATAAAAGGACCAACAATACATTATTATAGCAAAACGATAATCAATACATATTATAACAAAATTGAAGACATGGCACATTCTCTAAATAAATAAAAAGGAAAACAATTTACTATGATAAATCTCATTTCTTATAAGAAACAAATTTTCATTCCTCGTTTGAATTTGCAAGATTATTTGTAAAAACAAATCTAGCTAAGTAAGGTATATCCCCATGTATAAGACGCCTTCATCCATAATACGAGTGGGAAAATGCTTCTATTTACGCATAATACGCACCCCTTGTTAGGTAATCAAACCCTATAAATTGTACCTCTCCAATTTCATTACGGCAAGCGTTTCCTATTCTTATTAAAAATAGTTTTAAACATAGAATAATCTTATTCTAATTTAGTTTTATGATAATTCTTATACAGTGTAACCCGGATATAAAAGACCCGGATATAAGAGAAACCCGGATATAAGAGAGATTTTCTCTGGTCCCAAATTAGAGCCTGTGTTAATGTATATAAAACAGACCAAATACGGATATAAGAGAAACCCGGATATAAGAGACTTTTTCGCCGGTCCCGACAACTCTCTTATATCCGGGTTATACTGTATTTTACATTTGTAAGTATTGTTAGGTACATATGATTGTATTTGAGATCCTTAAGGGTCACAATCGCCGAATGTTAGTGTCAAATTGTCGTATGTTTGTGGTGAGTAGTCATTTCACAACTCTCGCAACTGAAATTTAAAGATATTTTTGTAACTGTGCATAATACGCACCCTTAATTTTGCTCATTAAATAATGTCATTCTCTTGAATTAATCATAAAGATTAAATTTTCATATTTAGATATCGGCATTAAATAATTGTTATGGGGTCCTCCCCCTTTTCATATAAGTGGACTCGACCAAAGTGTTACTTGGACTGCTGCCGTTAAATACTTAGAGTCAGTCAGAATATATAGAGAGAGTGAGCAGAGATTGTGATTGAGTTGGAGGTAGAGTAATAGTGTGAGGTAACCGCTTGTAGAAGTCACAGTTACAAGCACGTAGACTCTAAGGAAGTCCTAGCGAGACTATATATATATATATATATATATATATATATATATATATATATATATATATATATATATATATATATATATATATATATATATTGCCACTAACTGCGTTCCTGGATTTACTAACAGTATTACTCATTATATTATTGTGTAAATACATTTAATTTCTTATCCTTAATTCTTGCGTTTGTCATTCTTTGGAGACTGAATTTTATCTCGGAATCCACAACAATAACCCATAGAGGTGTTGCTATGCCGCTAAACAAAATCCTTAAATATTCGAAAGAAAGAATTTTCATTTAATCCTTTGAAAAATACGCCATTTTCCAGATGGATCTTGTTTTTTATGTTGCTATATTGGGGGAAGCAGATCTTGACATTGCAGATTCATCTTGGTATTTTATCAAGAATCTCTAAATATATAGCAGGAACACCAAACTGCATGTGGCAGTAATATTCCACATTGATCTTCTCCTTGGTATGTGGTCTTGCATTGTCTTGTTGAAACAAAGCCAGACCTCAACTGACCAAAGCAGGATACTCCTTCTTTAGTTTGTCATACACGCGGTCTAGCTGCTGGCAATACAGTTTAGCGTTGATGGCGCGGCCGTGCAGAATAAGCTCGAAATGCAATATTCCTTGAAAATTCCACCAGACTGAGATGAAGATTTGTTGTTTTCCATCCACATCCGAAGTGAGTCAGTACTTTCTGGCCAACCTAGTACAGTGTAACCCGGATATAAGAGACCCGGATATAAGAGAAACCCGGGTATAAGAGAGATTTTCTCTGGTCCCAAATTAGAGCCTGTGTTAATGTATATAAAATAGACCAAACCCGGATATAAGAGAAACCCGGATATAAGAGACTTCTTCTCCGGTCCCGACAACTCTCTTATATACACTGTATATAGCAGGAGAACCAGACCAAATCTAACGGCAATATTCAGAGAATGGACGAAAGGTAGCCTTATAAATATGTAAAATAGATTCAGAAGAGAAAAATTGCCTTCTTCGTTAAAGTGAACCAATTTCCTTAGCTGCAGACTTAGCAAATTTTGGCTATCATACAACTGCCTATGGTACATTTTCCAGTCAGAATTGGGCAAATTTATAGAAACTGGCAGCTTTAGGTTTGCATTTTTTAAGATTTCTAACAAATTGTATATTACTTCACACTTCTTCAAACATTTGATTATTTCTAAATACTTGATAACTACTGCGATCATGGCTCTCCATATCTTTATTTTCCTTTAACATCTGTGAACTGTACGTTCAAATGATAGTCTTTGTAAATAAAGTGATGTGTATTCTTTCTGGTTTCTCAGTTTCGAATTCGGTATCATCCATATTATAGACGGGTTGCCAACCAAAGCTAGAGAAACGAGCCTATTCACATATTTTATCCTGGTCTGTGTAGAAGTCAAGTGACTTACCTGCCAACATGGCTGCCTTTTTCTGTTTCCTTGTAAAGCAAGCCAGCTGATTTTACCTCATTTTATAGGAGAGTGCCTAATACACCAGTTAGGTTGGTCCATTTTGCTAGAATGGACCTGCCCAATACATTTGCATGAGTGGTCTTTATTCACCCATATATTTCTCCATGAAATGACTCAAATCAGTTTTTAGCTTTGGCTACACTTGCTTACTTATGTGTCAGACCACTGGCAAGCTAACCAATATTCTACAGTCTGCAACTATCTTACTGGTGGGAATAATACGATGTGAGCATGTTAGTCTGAGGTAAAATTTTGAACTTGGTTTGCGGATTCCGTTTTATTTTTTCATCTTGAAAACTGATTCTGCAAAAACGATACATAATCATTGTATAAGAGATCACGTGGGTTTCCATAATTCTTTTCTTATCAACGTTTTCCGGTTTGGTCTTCTTTCTTCAGAGTTCTTTGCTTTCGGAGATCGTATTCCATTCTCAGACCTCTTGGAGATAAATCTAATTCCTGAGAGCGACTTTTTTTTTTCGCCTGCTTTTAAGTTTGTTCCGGGTGTAACGATATCAGGTTGAGATTTTCTGTCCACTTGTCTCGACTGCCTGTAAGCACAAAGACCACTTAAATGGATAGAGAAAGGATCAATGTATATATTTCCTCGCAGTATATCTTATTAAAAAAAAAAAAAAGAAACGATATCCTTTGCTTTCGGACGCGAATTCCATATTATCCGCATTGACAACTCAAGGGGCGGCTTCTATTCATCGGTGCCTGAAACTGAAATCTCATTTGAAGACAAAGAACAATTTTCTCACAAAGTTAAAGTGGTAACTTTTGCTTCATCTTTTCAGCTATATATTACTAGCGTCAGTTTAAACTGATGCCTATTTTTCCACATAACGAGTGTAACAGCAAAATTGTCCCAATCGTGTAACAGCATAATTGTCCATCCCACAAAATGTTTAATATCTAGAAAACGACTAAACTAAGTGAGTTACTTTTATTTTACAGGTTTTTAGATAAGACGTTTTGCCATCTTGACACCATTCGTTGTAAGAATCACTGAAATAACCCTTGAGTTATTCAGCTAGAAAGAGAATAAGTTAAAAGCGTTTTGTTTCAGCACTACTGCCTTCCCAAATGAGCGATGGTGGGAGGAAAAAGATCATTCAGACCTTAAGTAAGAGTACCAACATTTATACTCTGGCTTCCACCTATAAATAATAAGTTTAATTTTTGTCTCATAACCTTTGCTTCAAGACGTATATATATATATATATATATATATATATATATATATATATATTATAATTATTTTCTTTTTAAAAATATGATGATCTACTGTTTGTAACGAGCACTGTTTTTTTTAAATAAAAATAATTGCTAAGAACAGCGGATTATAAATATTATAGTTCTTTCTTATTACTTCAATATATATATATATATATATATATATATATATATATATATATATATATATATATATATATATCGAGTCGACTCTCTCGTCGAATTCGACGTATGAGGGTCAAGCAGATCAGTTCCCAGGAAACCGACACCCGACAACAGCACATGAGATTTGATTATAGTGGTGAAGGTTTCGTACAAGTCCATCCACACTTTTTGAAGGGCCGAATACAGAGACCTGGTGCACTAAGTGCCACAAGGTTCCCAAACGACCCTCCGCAGGTTTTGAATTCAGAGTTGTCCTTTTTCTAAACCAGTTGCTATCCAAGGCTATAGAACCCAGTCTGTTCTGCTATTTACCCATAGCTGGAGGGAGAAGAAGAGGATTCACACATTTCCCAAGGGCATTAGCACGTAAGTGAATGTAATGGATTCGAGTGGAATTCGAACTCGGCTCTCCGATTCCTCAATCCAAGCCGCTATCCATTACTATGCCTACGTGCCTATATATATATACACACACATATATATACACTACAGTTTTAAATTAGGTGTAAATTTTAAAATTGACCAATAGTTACCCAGTAGTTGTTTTGTAATTTAAATAAGAGAAAATTATTATACATGGTTAAAAAAGTGAGACATGATTTTTTGTTAGGAATTTTATTATGACAAAAAGAAGGAAAGCATTTTATTACTAAATTTTGATTTCGACAAAATATTCTTCTTCATCCTTGATTATTGCAACACAAAAAAAATTCTCAAAGTATAATTTTGATAATTGTTTCCATTCTTTTGTTAATGACTCTAAGAGCCATTTTCAATTTTTTGACACTCTTCAAGACATGTTAATTCAGGTTGTGACTTCAAACTTTCGAACTGTAGTATATATATATATCAATCAACCAGGCCACCTCGAGGTGGTGTAATGGCGAGCAAGCTTGTCTCGCTAGAACAATTACGACTGAGTAGTGAGTTCGATCCTCATCGGCTGTCCTATACGTTCAGCACTGTCCCACATCTGAGCTACTTTCGAACTGTAGTATATATATGTCTATGAACCAAGCCACCTCGAGGTGGTGTAATGGCTACTCTTGGAAAATCACTATATATCTATCAACCAAGGCCTACACCTTAGCAGGTCTAGGGTGTGAAACAAAAATCAGCTGTCCATAACTTTCCAATCGTTCCCATTATTTTTGGCAACAACAACCTGAAGTATGTGAAGTATGTATCATTCACGTACTTAGAAAGCAAATTCAATTCAAGTGCCTCTTTGGACGATGAAATAGTTAACCGAATATCAAGGCAACCAATGCCCTTGGGAAGTTTCAACATCGCCTATGGGTTGTTCATGAGATTAGTGTCTATCGAGCAGTTATTCTGACCACATTTCATTATGGGTCAGAATCGTGGAAGCCATACAGGACACACATCAATCAACTTGATGTTTTTCATAAACGCTTCGTTTAATATGCGGTCATACACGGCAGGACAAAATCTCTAACCCTGATCTTTTCATCAAATGTGGTGTCGGTGGTATTAAATCCTTTCCGATGCAATCACAGTTTAGATGGGCTGGTCATGTCATTAGAATGAGTGATGATTGGATGCCAAAAATCCTCATGTATAGCCAACTTTTTCATGGTAAGCGTAATGAAGGCCGTCCCTGGTTACGCTTTAAGGACAAAATTAAATACAATTTAATTGCTGAAAACATCCCTATAGAGGAACTCGAACTTGCTGTTGAAAACAGAGTAAACTGGAGAAATGCCTGCTACCGAGGTATAACTAACTTTGAAAAGAATCGTCTGAACCATCTGGGAGAATTAAGAATTAACACTAAATCTCGAGATAATGGATCAGCGCATATGACGGGCAATCCTTCAGTATGCCCTTCGTGGATTTATTTGAAAATACCGTGCAGGATTGTTGTCTCATACGAAACATAAAAAAAATTAACTGAAAGACACTCATATGTCGAAACCGACGGAGAGATTATATATATATATATATATATATATATATATATATATATATATATATATATATATATATATATATATATATATATATATGTTGTGGATTCGGAATGAAATCCAGTCTCAAATGAATGACAAATGCAGGAATGAAATATAGCAAATAAATGTATTGACGTAATAATACAATTGGTAATACGATTAGTAGATCCAGAAATGCGGTTAGTAGCAATAATAATATATATACAGTCTGGGAAATTCAGTATCGCAGTATGACTTCCTTCTGAGTCTACGTGCTCGCAACTGTGACTCCTACAAAGCGGTTACCTCACTCTCTCGCTCTCTCACTCTCTCACTCCCGGGTATTCACCGGCAGCCGTACAAGTACACACTGGTCGAGTCCACTTGTATGAAAAAGGGGTGGACCCCTTAACAATATAAGAGACACATCTGCATAAATGACTTGCACATTAACTTTATGTTAAAATCTCGATGTCGCTAGATTTAATTGAAGTTTTTTTTACTTTTTTTTCTACATTTAATTGAAGTTTTTTTTTACTTTCCAGAGAGTTGATATTGGAACTTATAAGTTAAAACTTTATAGCAGTTTCACTTACCCAGTTGACAACCTATCTCACCTTTCCTTAATCCTTTCCCTGGCCCCTCGGGTATCTGGTTCTAATGAATTTGCGATTTGTTTCCATTTTAGCACTGATCTGGCTCTTGTAAAGACAGATGAGGAGACATATATTTACTAGAATGGTACAAGGAAACAGACGATTTTCCCAGCATTTTAGCACATGTATGAGTTCCACTTGAGGTCTGGGTTTAGTTTAAGTCTCAAGAGGCGCTCAGGACATGGGCCCTCCCCGCCGGAACATCTATACATCGTGATTGGTGATAGTTTAGTATCCGGTCAGCAATGTTGGAATATAACTAGTTTAATTTTCGAAACATTGAATGTAAACATCCAGTTTTCTTCCCCCGACTGCGATATTAGAGCTGGATAGAGAAGAGATCAGCTGCTAATCTGAGATCATCTAGAATTATGGAGGTACACTCGTATACTGTTGGATCATCCGCATAGATAATCACAAAATGTTTGGTGTATACTTTTAGACAGATCGTTTATTTAAAGTATAAAGAGGGTTTGTCAAGGAAGCGATCCCTGGAATGCCAGGTCGTTAACAATTACCTTCAGAATTGATGGATGTACGAATAATTTCGTCGTTGACTATACATATATATATATATACATACATATATATATATATATATATATATATATATATATATATATATATATATATAGTGACTATATATAGTATATATATATATATATATATATATATAGTGACTATATATATATATATATAGTGACTATATAAAATATATATATATATAGTGACTATATATATATATATATATAGTATATATATATATATATATATATATATATATATATATATATATATATATATATATATATATATATATAGTGATATATATATATATAGTACTATATATATATATAGTGACTATATATATATATATATATGACTATATATATATATAGTGACTATATATATATATATATATATATATAGTGACTATATATATATATATATATATATGACTATATATATATATATATATATATATATATATATCTATATATATATATATATATATATATATATATATATATATATATATATATATAGTGAACGACGAAATTATTCAGTGCTAAAATGGGGGCAAATAGCAAATTTATTAGAACCTGATACCCGAGGGTCCTGGGAAAGGATTAAGGACATGTGAGATAGGTTGTGAACTGGGTAAGGGAAACTGCTATAATAAAATTCTGAATATTTTATCCATTTCTCAGAATCTAATGCCCGTTTACAACTATGTTCAGGGATCTACTCTTAGGAAGGGCTTTATTTTTTTTAATCTTTTTTTTATGACTGATTTGGCTCTTGTAAATGTAGAGGATAAAAGGAGGTGTCAGATATTTACTTGAACGGTACAGGGAACAGACCTTTTTCCCGGCATCTCTAGGGATGAATCGTATGTACGAATTTCACTTGAGGTCTGGATTGAATTTAAGGCACAATAGCCGCTCAAGTCAGGGTGCTTCCGCGACGGAACATCCATTCATATTCGAAGCATTGAATGTAAACAGCCAGTTTTCTTCCCCCGACTGCGATATTAGAACTGGATCACAGTAGAGATCAGCTGCTAATCTAAGATCATCTAGAGTTATGAAGTTGCATCCATATACAGTTGGATCATCCGCATAGATAATCACAAATTGTTTGGTGTATACTTTTAGACAGACCGTTTATGTAAAGTAAAAAGAAGGTTGGTCCGAGAAGCGACCCCTGGTAGGCCTGGCCGTTAACAATTATCTTCAGGGACCTGTTCGTTAGAAAAGGACTTTATTATTGAGAAGACTCTTCTGTGATTTTCTGTCTATTACGCAATATTCTAATAAAAAGCCACCTCGGATTTCCCGACAACTGGCGGCCAGTTATCTCTTAATCATAAGAAAATTACGAGATACGCGATTGCCAGACGAATTCATTAGTGGCTTTGTGTGCGATCAGAGGAGAGATCAGCTGCCAATCTGGATAACCGAGGCTTCGGATGTGCACCCATATGATGTTGTATCATCAGCATACATGATACAATGTTATATGGGTGCATCAAAACCAAATCATCGGTGGCTTTTTGTGTGATCTGAGAAGAGTTCAGGTGCTAATCTAAAGTCCTCTCGAGTTATGGAGGCACACCCTTACACCGTTGCATCATCAGCGTAGATATTCACATATGTTTGGTGTATACTCTTAGACAGATTGTTTATGTAAAGAAGCGACTCCTGGGAGGCCAGGTCTTTAACAACTACCTTCAAGGTCTTGTTCGTTAGGAAGGACTTTATTATTGAGAAGATTCTTCTGTGATTCCATAGCTAGAGAGCTTGTGCAGAGTTTCCTTATATGGAGACAGATAATATTACATTTATCATTTATATAGTTATCTCTATGCTCGCACTAAAGAGTTGCATATTCTTGTAGCTTGTGTAATATTGCAAAATGCTTAAAGTTTTGACACATTTTAAGCATCGAGTCTAATATGTTATTAAAACATATTAAATTTTGTAGCGAAAATAATTTCAGATTAGGCTTCAGTAATAAGTCGGTGGATGGAAATGTTTAATTTTATAAAAATAATGACGAAATAAGAAGTATGTCAGTTACTATACTTTTCTAGATAGATACACGCAAATATATCTTCGTTTGATACAGTGTCTGAATGCCTATCTATCTATCTATCTATCTATCTATCTATCTATCTATCTATCTATCTAAATTCGACTATTCATTATCTATCTATTTACATTCTTTACATTGTTTGGACTGTTGTCCTCATCTTTATGCCCATATAATAATAAAGGGTTTAGGTCGAAATTTCAGTCACCTGAAGAAGGCCGGAGCGTACAACGACTGAAACCCCGTGAATATGTTAATAAAGATGAGGACAACCGTCAAAAAAAATGAAAATAATTACGATATCTAATATCAGAAATATAGACAGATCTATCTATCTATCTATCTATCTATCTATCTATCTATCTATCTATCGCCGTGTCTTATTTTATTATACAAGTCAACATTTTTTTAGCCAGTCTTTTATTAGCAAGTCAATACTTTCATTTTTATCAACCAATATTGCTGAATATCGTATATGATATACACATATATATATATATATATATATATATATATATATATATATATATCGTCAACGACGAAACTATCGACACCCATCAATTCTGAATATTTTATCCATTTCTCAGAATCTAATGCCCGTATGGTGCCAGGTATTTTATATGTTAATAAGCCAAAATAACAAAAAAACAAACAAAAAAAACCCAAAACAAAACAAAAAAAAACCCCAAAACCAAAACCCCAAAAACACACACACATAAAAAACGAATATAAAACTCAATTTTCAGAACAATAGGTTAAATAAAACACATTTTACAGGGGAATTACTCAAAATAGGAAAAGTAATTATATAATTATTTTATCGGCGAAGTCTTCCAGACTATTCGGTAGAATACTTGCAATAATTCCAGCAAAGAAGATCACGTGTTATTTAGAGTGTCACCATTGTTATTCTTCCGTTAACAACACGGGAAGACAAAGGAGCTTAGTGTTGACTCGAGACAGAGAATTATTAACTTCCACAAGTCGGGAAATAGTTACAGCACTATTTCAAACCGGTTAGCTATCCCTAGATCTATCGTACAGTCCGTTATTCAACTGTTTGGCATGACAGAAAATTTGCCAGAGCGTGAAAGAAAAACCCAAACTGTCACCGAGAACTGCACGAAAACTGTGTTGCGAGGTTAATATAAACACAAGAATTGTTTTGAAAGACATCGCCAAATGTTGGGATACGATGGGTATACTCGTACAATATAAGGCTGTTTAAATAGAAATGGGTTGTATGGAAACTGACCACAATGAACCCCTCTTCACAAAACATGTCATATTGTTGCTCGGTTTAATTTTTGCCAAAACGTTTTTGGACAAAGAAAATTGATTTTGGGAACAAGTACTATAGATTGGTGAAACAAAAATTGAGCTTTTTGGACATAATGATGTACAGAAGGTTTGGCGTAAGAAATGTGAGGCTTTCTCCCAAAGAACTTAATGGCAAACTATAAAACATGGAAGCGGCTCGATGATGTTTTTGGATTGTTTCAGCTCAAGGACTGGACAATTAGTCGCAATAAGAGGAATAATGAAATCTGCAGACTATATCAAAATTCTGGATGAAAATCTACAAATATCAGCGCAAAATCTTGATCTAGGTGGGCGATTTGCTTTCTAGCAACATAATGATCCCAAATATACGTCTAAATCAGTGACTGCGTGGCTTCAAAAAAAAGATTACAGTTCTGTTATGGCCTTCAATGATCCTGACTTGAATCCTATTGAAAATATATGAAGATAATAAGAAAGTTTGAATAAATCGTCGGTCACCAAAAAACCTCCAGGAATTAGAACGTGTAACCATTGAGGAATAGAAGAAAATCCCAGAAAAGACTTGTTCGAATCTCATCAAACGATTGCAGCAAGGTATAAAGATAAGAAGCCATGCTAGTGACTATTAATATTGTGAAAATTGTTCTATTTTTTCTCTTTTTCATACTGTACGAATAATTTTGTCTTTTACTATTTGACATAATTCGCCTGTCAAATTTATTGTATTTAACCTATTGTTCTGAAAATTGAGTTTTATATTCTTTTTTTTCTGTGCTTATTAACATATAAAAACTCTGGTATCATACGGGCATTAGATTCTGAAAAATGGATAAAAATATTCAAAATTGATGGGTGTAGGAATAATTTCGTCGTTGACTGTATATAATTGAAATTCTATATAATATTAGAATTATTAATCAGAGAGCCGATTTCCAATTCTTGTTGGGTTCGTTATATTCACTTTCGTGGAAATACTCTATGGAAAGGTATGAATCCACCGCTTCTCCCTTCAGCTATGGGTTAATTAATATGAATTGTATCGCTAAATCATTATTATCTCCAAAAGAAAAAAAATATTTTCTGGTTTTAAATAACCTGCGATGGTTTGAAAAATCGTAAAAACGAATCCCTGTTACTTAATTTCCATCTTTATCTTCAGTATGTCTTGTGAGTATCAAATTTTTCAAGTCTTCGAAATTCCAACTGTCCTTTTCTGAAATTAAGTATCAGTGTCCTTTTTGTTTGATTTTTCTCTAAAACTTCGTTGTTTCTCATATGTTCAGCATCCTTCGCTAGAACCACAATCCTGTAACCTAAAACTTCTTCTTCATCTGTAAGGAGATTGTTCAATATCCACTGCCATACAGGAGGACTGATATTACGTAAGAGTTCAATACTCTTTTCTTGTTTTATGTGTAATTTATAAGGACGACTAAAATAATCTTTAAAAATAGGCCTATAACATTGTTTTCCTCTGTCCCTCTTGCCTTCAGCCTGTCTGCGTAAGTATAACATTTTTCAAATCCTCTTTTCTCATTACATTTCCTAGAAATGTCAACTGTTTCTTCCTGGTGTTAAGTATAAGTGCCCTTTTTGTTTCCATTTTGACTAAAACTTTGTTGTTTCTCCCGTGTTCCTTTCATGGCATTCTCAGCATCCTTCTGCAGAACCACATTTTTGTTACATCAAATCTTTTCTATCCAGTATATAGAAGGATTGATATTATATAAATAAATTAATACTTCAATGAATATTGGGTAAGTGCTGAAATAAATACTAGAATATTAAATGAGAGAGGGAAACTTCTAGCAATAATTAAAACTAAAAAATTCCTACCATTCACTACATGAAACATATTTTGTGTTGTTTTTCTCTGTCTTTATTGTTATGAATCTGTTCAGAGTATCAAATTTTCCAAGCCATCTTTTCTCATTATGAGCCCTAAATATGCAATTTGTCTCTTCACTATATAAAGTATGTTTCCTTTTTGTTGCCATTTTTTTCTAAAACTTCATCGTTACTCAGATGTTCGGTCCATGATATCCTCAGCATCTTTCTGTAGAACTACGTTTCTGTTGATTGAAGTCTTGTCATCTGTGAAGAGATTATCCAGTATTCACTTCCATACAAGAGGACTAATATTACATTACAGTTCAGTACTCTTTTTATTGTGATTTTCTCTGGAAATTCGTCGTTGTTCACTTTTTCAGTCCATAGTATTCTCAGCATCCTTCTGTAGAACCACATTTCTGTCGCCTCAAGTTTCTTCTTCATCTGTGAGGAGATTGTCCAGTATTCATTGCACACAGGATGGCTGATATTACGTAAGAGTTCAGTCTTTTTTTTGTTTTATGTGTAATTTAAAATGTTTTTGAAAGATATTACGACTGAAATACATTGAAAATCTGAAAAATAGGGCTATTACATGCTAATAAAAAATAATACCCCCTTTGTGCATCACCACTGGCGCTGAAGTATGCAGAATTGTCCATGTATAATTTTTTCATGCCTATAACCAATGTGTAGTTCAACATAGAGACGCTAACCACAGCTAGTTTCGGCCGGCTGTTGGCTAAATCTGCAGATGGGTCTAAACTATTGGCCAGGGTGGTTATCGATGCGCGGAGGGCTTCCGAGACTGAACTCAACAGCCAAGGCTGAGGTTCCCCCGATTAAATCATTAGCCATATGTCCGTGACTAAAGCGAACCTTTAAGATAGAAGACACCGGCTCTAGACCAAAAGAGGGATGGGCTTCACCAGGTATACTTTGCCGAATATTCAGTGCGGTGATAAGACGGCAAAGGCGAAAGACTTCCTAAAGGGCTAAAGTCAAAAGTCAAAGGCCAGGGCGATGGAATCAATGGCCACGGTTTCTTGACCAACGCAAACCATCAAATCGGAGAGCATCTCCTGTAGTCTGAACTGGAGAGAGATAGATTCCATCAGATCTAGGCATGAACGAATACTTATCGAGATATGCTGAAGGGAGCTGGTCAAGGGGTCAGATACGCAGCGTCTCTATGACCACACCCTGTCATAGGTCTAGTGGTGATGATGATGATGAATTGTATAATGTAAGCGTCCTGGTGATATTCTTAAAAATAGCTCATTATACAAGTGAGTAGCTGATTGGGTCTTCCAGAGTCTTTACGTTCGAACAATTAGTTTTTAAAATCCTAAAACATTTATAAATTTTTGTTTCATCTAACATTTTAGAGTGCAAAGAGGGAGATCAGGGCGAGAGAAAAGGAGAGAGAGAGAGAGAGAGAAATAGAGAGAGAGAAATAGAGAGAAAGAAATAGAGAGAGAGAGAAATAGAGAGAGAGAGAGAGAGAGAGGGATAGAGAAATAAAAAGAGAGAATGTGTGTGTGTGTATGTAAGTGTGAGCTTGTATTCCATAACATAACCTCGATAAGTGGCAAAAGAAAATAAATTTTAAAAAAATAACGCTAAAAATTTCTATTAATTTTATTCCAAGAAAATTTTCTGCCATCGATGAAAAGTATGATGACAGAAAATTCGGATATAAAAAAATGTTTCTGATGTTCAAACGTGGAGATTTTTTGTCTTTGATGCCCGGGGGTGACTGAATGGGGTGGGGAAATAACTTAAAATATGAAAAACCATAGTAAACAATAAGATCTTCGGTATATTCCTTCTTATACAGCATTTCTTTGCCGATGTGGCTTGGAGAAAAATATTTTCAAATCTGACAGTATATGTATACGATCTTTAAATATATATTTTATTTAATATAACAAATTCAAAAAATATTGTTTCACTATATAAATATAAGAAAAGACTCAGGCAAAACCATTATTTTTCAAATTATCTTGATAATAAAATTTTTAAATAATCACATGCAATCATAATCTTAAAGAAAACCTTTATTTACTTTTTGCAAAGTAGTACCATCAGCTGAAGTGTGCGTATGGCGTAATAGTGATTGTTGTGGAAAACTGAAAACGGCGAGAAGAGTTCAAGATCTAACCTCGTCTGTTGTGCTCTCTCTTTCTCTCCCTCACATAAATCCTCTCGAGTGAAACATTAGTCAATCTTAAGTAGTAAGTATAGTATTGGTTACTAAAAGTTGTCCTGGGCTCTCTGACATTAGGTGGGATTCAGTCTAATGCAATCTTTAGTACTTGGCATTATTCATAAGTATTACTTCTCCTTCTGTTGTATATACTTAATTCATAAATTTTAATTCATGTTGCTTTTGTTGTTACCATAGTAGGATATGACAACACAACTACGAAGTTCAAACACACTATTATTCATCAATCAGAGCCAATTGTAGGGGCAAGAGAAAGTCACCTACATAGCGCTAAAGTGTGACAGAACTAATTTCAACTTGGAACTGATTTCACCTCGGAATTAATTTTAACTCGGAACTAATTTTAACATGAAATTAATTTCAACTCTGAACTAATTTCATCTAGGAACTAATTTCAATTCGATTTAAAAACCTTAAACCTAACCCTAAACCTAACTCTAACCCTAACCTTAACCCTTACTTCCGAGTTGAAATTAGTTCAGAGTTGAAATTAATTCCGAGTTGAAATTAATTCTGCATTCCACGCTAAAATATATTTGTCTCTATTTCTGAGATGAGTTACTGTAATTATTTACACTATTTACATTGTTTGGACTGTTATCCCCATCTATATTGCTTTAGCCACGACGTTTCGGTCGTTGTACGCCCTGGTCTTCTTCAGATGACTGGAAGTCCGAACTGAACCCTTTATTTCGTCCCCAGGGGTAGATTATTCTAGTTTCACGTGCTATGCTTCTTCCGGATGCCTCAATTATCCCCCTTTAACTCTCCAAGTTTTTGTTCATCACTGCAGTAGCTAGATATTGGACTCAAAACTCCTGGGGTCAAGTCATCTGCTCCAAAATAAAGAAGCTTTTTATCCGCCGAGAAAAAAAGCATGGCACGTGGAACTAGAACAATCTACCTCGGTGGACGAAATTAAAGTGGTTCAGTTCGAAATTCCATCATCTGAAGAAGGCCGGAGCGTATAACGACCGAAATGTCGTGAGTATGGCAACAAAGACGTGGACAACAGTCTGGACAATGTAAATAGAGTGCTAAAAGTTAAGACATGTTGCGAAATGATAATGAAAACATTCGGGATTTATTAACTGAACAGCCAGTACTGTTTTCGGTTGGAATTTATAAAATCTTGAAACATTTTAAGACTAAAATTTACTCGTCAACTGAATATTCGAGTTCATTTAGCAAAGGAAAATAAATTTTCAAGATTCCAAGGTGAGAGAATTCAAAGGAATTTAACTTTCAGAACTCTGCATGATTCACAAGTATTACTTCTGCTTATATTTTATATACCACATACTCACTATTTACATTATTCGGACTACTGTCCTCATCGTTGTCGCCATGTTTATCACAACGTTTCAGCCGTTGTACGCTCCGGCCTTCTTCAGGTAGTTGGAATGTCGAATTGAACCCTTTATTTCACTCACTGGGGTAGACTGTTCTAGTTCCACGTGCTATGTTTAATGGATGTCAGTTATCTCCTGTTAATTCCCCTCTGCAAGTTCTCCACTGCCTTAACCAGGTATTGAACTCACACTCTTTGGGTCCTGTCACTGGATTTAACTAACGCCTTTATCCACTGTGCCATGTGTCCTTGAACTGGACAGTCTACCCCAGTGAGCGAAATAAAGGGTTCAGTTTGACATTCCAACCACCTGAGGAAGGCCGGAGCGTACAACGTTGTGATAAACATGGCAACAAAGATGAGGACAATAGTACGAATAATGTAAATAGTGAACATAATACCTCATCTCATAAATATAGACAGATACTGAAGAAGGCCGGAGCGTACAGCGGCCGAAACGTTGTGATAAACATGGCGACAAAGATGAGGACAATAGTTCGAATAATGTGAATGGTTTACATAATACCTCATCACGTAAATATAGTCAGATACTGAAGAAGGCCGGAGCGTACAACGGCCGAAACGTTGTGATAAACATGGCGACAAAGATGAGGGCAATAGTCCGAATAATGTAAATGGTGTACATAATACCTCATCTCATAAATATAGACAGATACCGCATACTCAGTTTTAATGAAGGTTGTTTTTATTGTTACCATAGTAGAACATGACAACGCACCCGAAATTCAATTGTAGTGTCAAGAGAAAGTCACCTACAGAGCGCCAAAAGTTTAGGACAACTATGAATTCCAAACAGTGTAGAAGGCAATGGTATACAATGTCCTGAAGGTAGAAAGACAGTTCTGAATTCCAAACAGTGTAGAAGGCAATGGTATACAATGTCCTGAAGGTAGAAAGACAGTTCTGAATTCCAAACAGTGTAGAAGGCAATGGTATACAATGTCCTGAAGGTAGAAAGACAGTTCTGAATTCCAAACAGTAGAAGGCAATGGTATACAATGTCCTGAAGGTAGAAAGACAGTTCTGAATTCCAAACAGTGTAGAAGGCAATGGTATACAATGTCCTGAAGGTAGAAAGACAGTTCTGAATTCCAAACAGTGTAGAAGGCAATGGTATACAATGTCCTGAAGGTAGAAAGACAGTTCTGAATTCCAAACAGTGTAGAAGGCAATGGTATACAATGTCCTGAAGGTAGAAAGACAATTCTGAATTCCAAACAGTGTAGAAGGCAATGGTATACAATGTCCTGAAGGTAGAAAGACAGTTCTGAATTCCAAACAGTGGAACAGCAACGGTAAACAACGACACGCCCTTTCCAAAGAAGTCAAGGAAAACTAAGATAATAAACAAAAGGAATCTGATTATGCTTTTGAATGTGTACGTATGGAATGGAGAAGTACTATTTTTGTATTCAAAACCGTGTACAAGTCAACGGTAAATCATATCTTAAAAGTAGAAAAAGACTTCTGAATTCCAAACAGTAGAAAAGCAACGGGAAACCGCAACACGCTCTTTCCAAAGAAGTCAAAGGAAATTCCCAAATAATAAACAAAAGGAATCTGATTATGCTTTTGAATGTGTATGTATGGAAGGGAAAAATAATATTTTTGTATTCAAAACCGTGTAGAAGTCAATGGTAAATCACATCCTGAAGTTAGAAAGACAGTTCTGAATTCCAAACAGTGGAGAGGCAACGGGAGACCATTACACGCTCTTTCTTACAATTGATGGCTCGTACTTTTTCTTGTCTCATGACCCATGATGTCTTTGTGTACTTGATCAATTCATTTTTGGCAGTTTGTTCCCAGGAAATCTTCCTAATCATTCTAATAACTTTTATATATAATTCAATTTGTTATCGTTATTAAAATCGATCTTTGCGCATAATTTGGTTAATCTATGATAGATAGATATATGTCCTTCAGTATTTGGCCATTCATTCATCCACCCATCCATCTCCCTTCCATGGACGTGGTGTCCATTAATATCAACATCATTCTGGATAATCCCACTCCTGCGAGATTATCCATTGTTATTGAAATCGATAGTGTTTTTGTTTCACCGATATAGAATCTAAACTCCAGATTTTCTCGCTAGAACATTTACAACTGAGTAAATATGACACATCTAAGCCGAGGTTAGAAAAATTATAAATATAATATCTGCACCTCATGTATAGTCATTATTGTACAGCTTCAGGGGCTTTCTTTTGAGAATAGTTCTTAACCGCATCTAGAGAGCCTTACTCTACCTCTATTCTACCATTTAAAGCTTAGCTAGGAATGGTTATAAGAAATGTCTTCATAGCATTCCTACGGGTATTTGTGAGAAGGTGAATATAACGATGTGCATAATTTTCTTGTTTCTTGACGCTAAACATTCCATTGAATTTATCGTTGATGGAACTAGTCCAAAAGGTTATTATATTGTAAGAATTTGTGATGGTTAGAGCCTATTTTCTGCTTGCAATGTCCACTAGCTGAGATTTTAATCGGGTCTACGAAAAGTAACGGACGCAAAGTATCTGCCCGTTCTTATTACCCGGAAATAGGATGCGGTAGATCGTTGACGTGCTCTCTGGGGCAACTTAGTCATCCAGCAACCTGCCTAAATTTCAACCCAGCCACGTGGCAAAAATCTCTCTCTCTCTCACACACACACAAACACGCACACGAGTGCGAATCACATAAATGTTTTATTTCCTTTTTTTAGACACCTGTACACATGTAAATATAATTTTTACTTTCCCGAATTCAAATAACTGCTGAATCTGTTTCATTCATTTCACGCTAATATTATTGCAAAACCAATCTTTTTCAAGTTATAGAGGATATAACAAGATAGATTGTCTTTTCTTGCCTTGGTTTTGTAGCCAGAAAAACAAAACAAAAAAAACAAAAAAAAACAATCCGTAATGACATACATATAATTTATAGCGTTCCGGATTCAAGGAGACACGACGCATCGTTTCGAAACATTATAAATTATACTAACGTCTCTTTACAAATCAAATCCATGGGAAACCTGATTAACCAATGAAAATCACCCCCCCTCAAAAAAAATACCAGAATTTCTTTCTTTTTCCTCGTATCCCGTTCACTGATAAAGTTTTAATAAAAGTGAAATATGTTAGATTGATAAACGTTTCCTATTTGTTCTTTAATCTATCATTCTCTCACATTACGATCCATATTTGGTCCCAGTTCACACACACACAAACACACACGCAAACACACACACACACACACACACACACACACACACACACACACACATATATATATATATATATATATAATAGCTGGCCACTCGTATTCGAGGATACCGTCTGTTAGGGCGGCTAGCCAATCCCTACTGCAGACATTTGTGCTTATTCAACACCCACAGAGCCCACCTGTGGTTTATACTGCAACTATGCTAAACAGACCTTAGTTACAGTTTCTGGGAGAGAGCATGTTATCTAGCGTGATCCGTCTACCCAATTTCATTCAAAAGTCTTGGGTCAACTCGTTGTATAGTTTTCAGGCACTTTCCAAAGGAGCTGCGCGCTGGGATCACCCCTCGGTTAATATATATATATATATATATATATATATATATATATATATATGTATATAGATATATATATTAATTCATCAACCCATCCATCTCTCTTTCATGGACATAGTGCTCGTAAATATAAACACCCTTCTGGATAATCTCACCCGGATAGTTGATTCAAATATATATATATATATATATATATATATATATATATATATATATATATAAGTATCAAATCGGAACTTCGGAAAACCATAGTAATATTTATTTATGAAATCGATAATTCGATTTCATTTTATAAGACCTAGCGGTTTCAAAACAATGAATTGAAGCCGCCAGGTCTGACAAAGTAAAATCGAATTATCGATTTCGCGAAATAAAATATTACCATGGCTTTCTGAAGTCTCCGATTTGTTAATGAAGTATCACTTGCTCTGTTTATTACATTGAGCACTCAGGATTTATATCCTCCCCGGAATTATCCATACGGATTACCAATTAACTTTATCATATTATATTATATTATATTATATTATATTTTATTATATATATATATATATATATATATATATATATATATATGTGTGTGTGTGTGTGTGTGTGTGTGTGTGTGTGTGTGTGTTTGTGTGTGTGTGTGTGTCGGGTGGGGTTAAAATTTCTCGGGCTTACTTCTGTTCATATGACCAAGCATCAGAATTTTGTTTGAACTCATATTGGTCGGGCAGAGAACCTTATACACCTGAGCAGAAATTACTTATCGAACCTATACGTTAAAATGTCTTCATGTTTAAATTGGTTACGGCGTTAGAGAGTTAAAATACAGATTTTTACGATTTCCGGAAGTAAACATTTCACATATTTCTACTTTTTCGCCTCTCGACATGAAGAGTGCAATTATTAATATCCTTTGTCAAATTGCCGCAGCTGATGTCCCCCCCCCCGTCCGGAGTCCTCTTATGCGACATCGCCTTCCTGATAAGTGTCGTCTTTTTAAAACGAAATATAAATTTCCAGTAAATGATTTTAAACTACTTAAGAATTAAACTAAAAGCTTCGCGATAAAGGAGGTGAACATCTGACTATCTAAAAGAAAAGAAATATAATCAAATGTATATATAAGAAACAAAATGGATACAAAACGCTAACAATAATCCGATGTATCCTACGGCGTTTGCGTTCAATAAATTGTGTTTGTCAATTCTCAGTAGAGTCGATTGTTCTCGTCATATCTATAAGAGTGATTATTTTTTAATGTCGTAATAAAATAAAAGCGGATCTCTATTTCTTCATGTATATATCTATCTCTCTCTATAACTCTATATATTTCTCTATTTCTCTCTATCTCTCTCTATAACTCTATATATTTCTCTATTTCTCTCTATCTCTCTATATAACTATATATTTTTCTATTTCTCTCTATCTCTCTATATAACTCTATATATTTCTCTATTTCTCTCTATCTCTCTATATAACTCTATATATTTCTCTATTTCTCTATAACTCTATATATTTCTATATCTCTCTATATCTCTATATAACTCTATATATTTCTCTATTTCTCTCTATCTCTCTATATAACTCTATATATTTCTCTATTTCTCTCTATCTCTCTATATAACTCAATGTATTTTCTCATTTATACAACTCTATATATCTATATAACTATATATTTCTCTATATTCTCTTTCTCTCTATATAACTCTATATATTTCTCTATTTCTCTCTATCTCTCTATATAACTCTATATATTTCTCTATTTCTCTCTATCTCTCTATATAACTCTATGTATTTCTCTCCATCTCTCTATACAACTCTATATATTTCTCTATTTCTCTCCATCTCTCTATATAACTATATATTTCTCTATTTCTCTCCATCTCTCTATAACTCTATATATTTCTCTATTTCTCTCTATCTCTCTCTATATCTATATATATATCTCTCTATCTCTCTATATAACTATATATATTTCTCTCTATCTCGCTATATAACTATATATATCTATTTCTCTCTATCTCTCTATATAACTCTATATATCTCTATTTCTCTATCTCTCTATAGATATATATTTTATATATTATAACTCTATGTATTTCTCTCCATCTCTCTATACAACTCTATATATTTTCTATTTCTCTCCATCTTTCTATATAACTATATATTTCTCTATTTTCTCCATCTCTATATAAACTCTATAAATCTCTATATAACTCTAATCTATTTCTCTCTATCTATCTCCAGGTGTATCTCTATCTCAATATATCTATGATTTCTCTCTCTCTCTCAATCTCTATGTATCTCTATCTCTCTCTATCTCTATGCATTTCTTTATCTCTCTCTCTCTGTCTCTATTTCCCTATCTCTCTGTATCTCTCTATCACTATATCTCATTCCATCTCAAATATATCTCTGTGTATCCAATTATCTGTATGTCTGTCTGTCTCTATACATATATATATAATATATATATATATATATATATATATATATATATATATCACACTGTATCTCTCTATCTCTATAGATCAATATATATATTATATCTATCTATCCCTCTATCTCTTTCTATCTCCATATATCTCTTTGTCTTTATATCGCTAAAATCACTATCTATCTATCTATCTATCTATCTATCTATCTATCTATCTATCTATCTATCTAGAGAGAGAGAGAGAGAGAGAGAGAGAGAGAGATAGTGACAGAAACAGACAGTGATATATAGAGATAATGAATCTCAATAATTTTCTCAGCTCTCTCTCTCTATCTATCGGCAAAATCTTTCTATCTCCCTATATATCTATCACTGTATCTCTCCCTCGATATATATATATATATATACAGACTAATATAGAGAGATATATAGACATAGAGAATCCCTATATATCTGTCTATCTCCATATATATATGTTTCTCTGTCTCTCTCTATCTCTCTATATTTATCTTTATTTCTATATACATCTATATCCCCAGTTTTTCTCTCTCTCTCTCTCTATATATATATATATATATAAATTGTATATCTTCTCTCTCTCTCTCTCTCTCTCTCTCTCTATATATATATATATATATATATATATATATATATATATAGATATTGTTTTTTTCTTTCAGGAAATATTTGAAGAGTAGTTTCTGCTCGTGGAAACCGAACAAAATGCAATGACTGCTTATTTCGACATTAAATTAATCCACTTCCATAATAAAGATATTACCCCAACTCTAGAGGCAGGTAAAAAAAAAAAAAAAGATGGCTTGCATTAGCAATGCTATTATCTCTGTTTTGCGCCTCTGTTAAGATTGCATTGTCAAATATCAGCAAACAAATTCAATAAAGTTTTATTTCCCTGAAACTGCACGATGATAGTTCATTAGTAGTACATGCATTGTAATATATTTAGTAATGTGCATAAATACAAAACAATGTTAAGGATAGCGCGTTCCAAGTACAGGTCACAACGCCCGACACAATGAAGGCAACACATAAATGAATTACTTGAATCAGGGTTGTCATCACTACGTGATTTTAACCAGGAATTGCATATGTAACCATCCAGTAAGAAAGTAGAGGGTAACATTTCCACTGAGTTCCTTCTCTAATCTTGAACATCGTGCAAAAGGCGCATCGGCTGGTCAAACGAAAAGAAGATAGATAAACACTTTTTATTCGTAGGATTATATAATAATAATCTTCATCACTTGTCTGATGTTTCATTGTTTTTCATTCTCTATTACGTACCTAAAACTTATAACACGTGATGTTAAACCCTACCCAAATCACACTGAAACTTGTCTTACGAATCGTTAAGACATATCTCCGAGTAAAATCGATGTAGATGATTTCATGATATTAATGTGAATCCCAGTTTTTCTTCTATACAACCAAGGATAAACAAAGAGTATGAATATAAAACTCCTTTCCTGTAGCTAAAAATTGATAAGTTTATGAGAGACATCATAGATACAAATATTTTGTACGCTTGTGGTACTCAGGTTCCCTAAATATTGATACACTTGCAAAAAGAGCTTCAATACTATGACGGGAGAGCTATGGAAGAAAGATTTATTCTCTCATTTAATTTCCCCCATTATGTGCATTATTATATCTGTGATATAATAGTATCTATATTAGAGACTGCATTGACAGATTTTTGGCATCCAAACCTTTAGAGTTTTGTCTATATCTCTGCGATGAGGTATTATGATGATTATTTACATTATTCGGACTGTTATCCTCATCTTCACCCAGGGATTGAACTCATAGTCACTATGTCACAAAATTTAGGAATCAAAACGTTAATCCAGTAGGCCATTCTAGAAAACAAGCGAGAAATAACTCTCCAAGACCCACGTTAGCCATTAGCAATTGTATTCTTCTTGTTCTATGTGCCATGTTCCTTCGGGACGTTGGCGATCTTGTCTCTCCACAATTTCCTCTCTTTTGCGGCTCTTAATAAATTTTATCTTTTTGTTATGTTTTATGATTTATGTTTTATCTTTTTGTTATACCTTCTTCCGGCATCCATTTACACAAACTCGCTAGGTAGGTTTAGCGTTTTTTTTCTCTGTTCCTCTTTCTTTCAATCTGTCTTGTGAGTATAAAAATTTCCAAGCCCTCTTTCCTCATTATATACCCTATAAATTTCTCAACTGTCCTTTCTGCTCTTAAGTATAAGTGTCTTTTTCGTTTCCATTTTCTGTAGAACTTCGTCTTTTTTTTCACCTGTTGGTCAACGGTATTCTGAGTATGCTTCTGTGGAACAATATTTTTGTTGCTTCAGGTCTCTTCTTCATCTTTGAGGAGATTGTCTGGATGTTACTACCGTATAGGAAGCCTGGCATTACGTAACCCGCCTTGAGTATGACGATAAACTACATCCGAGTCCTGGATAAGCTACAACCGACAGCAAGGCCTTTGATCAGGAGGTTTTCAGGAGCGTGGAACCACCTCTTAATTGCTGGTGTTCCCATGTCCAACTTGACCCGGGGTTGTAGAACTTGTTAGGGTCCCAGCTATGAGCAAATAGCTAACTCTCCAAAGGGTGTCAAAACACTATGAAAGTATAAAAATAGGTTTTCATACCAGTAATACTTTTCTGGAAAAATTATTACCAGCAACACATTTTTGAAAAAAAAAAAAAAATTACCAACAATACATTTTTGGAAAAAATATTACCAGTAATAAAAATGTTGTCGGCATTAAATAACCCATTGAGGTTGATATGCCATAAAACAAAACAAACCAAACCAAACATTCCGTAAGAGTTCAGTACTCTTTTCATTGTTTTCTGTTTCTTAATAGTTTACTTAGCTTTTTTAAGGTATCTTTCGCTATTCTAATGCGCATTCGGATTTCGGTGTTGCAATTTCCGCCGTCTGCTAAATACTTCCTAGTAGTTGATGTTCTTGTTTGATTTCTAGTCCGTATCCTGGGATGTTCTGCCATTTTTTTTAAGTATTTCATCCTAAATAAGGCGGGAGTACCACTAGCACGCAAGGGGTTGCAGTGAGTGAGAGCAAGAATAAAGAGGAGTGTGAGGAAAAGATAAAGAGAAGGACAGGGAACTAGATTAAGGCATGGGAAGATGTCGAGTGACATAACATTTGAATAATTGAAGATTATAGCTATCTGAGAAGCAAGTAAGAGGAAGGGAGTTCCACAGACGGGAAGTGAGAGATAAGAGCTGTTGGAGTAGAACATTTAACCGTCTTGACAGTTAAAGGATGGGAGCGAGAAGCCAACCTAGTAGCACGCTTAAATTCATGCAGTTTGGGAACCAACGAAATAGCTTGTCGGACCAGTTGCCATGAAAGTATTTGTAAAAAAGACAGCGGGAAGTAACGGCACGTCCTTGAAGAAACGACTGTAGACGAGATGCCTGATTAGGACCCATCACATTGCATATCCATTTCTGAATTTTGCCGAGGACCTGGAATTGAGATTTTATTTGTTTTCTCTCGCTTTCTCTCATTTTCTTCTGTTGGAGCAGAACTTGACTTCCAGTAAACGAGGTAAAAAAAACAACCCCCCCCAAAAAAAACAAGCAAACAGACAAACCAATAAATAAATAAATAAACAGTGAATATGTATCATCATGTGTAACATGTTAAGAAAATAATATAATTTACAATGGGTTAAAAAATCAGTTCAGCTAAACATACTTCTGGACTATAACGATTTTGGAAAGGTTTAGTGCTGAATACTTTTCTGAAATGTGTCTTATTAAACATAATATTCCTAATTTAATATGAGAATATCTTCATTCGCTAGTTTTCAAAAAAAGATGATGCTTGGGAATTTTGCAAGTACCGGTTACTGTAATTCTTCATGTTTAATACGCTTTCATCCATAATACGCACCCGTAAAATTGTGCTGAAAGTGTGGGAAAATACTTCTACTCACGCATAATACGCAACCCTTGTTTGGTTATCAAAGGCAATAAATTTTACCTCTCCAATTTCATTACGGCCAGCGTTTCCTACTCTTATTCAAGCTGTAATTGCAGATATTTATCACGATTTTAAAAGGAAATATCTATATTGTGCTTACTGCGCAGACTCATTAACCTGTTTTTGTTCGATAAAATGTTTAGTCTAACGGATTTAATTTTTCACAAAAAATGGTTTTGAACATAGAATAATATCATAATTTAGTTTTATGATAATTACTAGTTTATTTTACATTTGTAACTATCGTTGGGTATATATGATTGTATTTGACATCCTTATGGGGTCGCAATCGCCGAATGTTTTGTCAAATTGTCGTAGGTTTGTGGGGAATAATCATTTCGTAACTGAAATCGACCTATTAAAAGGCAATTTTTTTAAAGATTTTTTGTAGCTGTGCATAATACGCACCCCTAAATTTGCTTATTATTTGTAGAAAAAATATGTATGATACATGGGAAATTAAGTTAATAAATGAAAACGTAAACTAAGAGATGTGATGTCAACATTTTCGATAAAGCCATGAAAACTATTATCCCATGTAAATGAGATTACTGATAGAATGTTGTATCCGAGATGAGGGTAAACTGATTTTCTTACTATAGTAATTCTTCTTTGAGTCTATTCAAATCATTCGTAAGCGTCTGCTTCATTTCTTGAGAACCAAGGAATGACAAATATCTCATCTACTGAGATAAATAGAACATTCATTTTCTGTATAGAGTAAAGAATGAGTCAAAGGTCAAATGCAGATCAAATATGGATCGGAATATGAATGGAAGAACAAATAAGAAATGTATAAATTAGTACGCACGTATATGATTTTTAAAAATATTTATGCATTTTAGGGCTTCCAGGTAACTGTTCATCATATCTGAAATGAAATCTGTAGAGAAGGCAACAAGAAATCATTTTATGTTTGCCAAAGGATCATGGATATTCCCAGATAATAAAGAAAAGAAACCTGTGCACAGCCAAGATTTCCAACATCCTGAAGGGAAAAAGACAACTCTGAAATGAAATCTGTGATGAAGGCAACAAAAATCACGCTATCTTCATGACAGTTGCCAGATAATAAAGAGAAGTAATCTATGGGAGCCATGATTACCTACATCCTGAAGGGAGAAAGACAACTCAAAAGGAAATCTGTGGAGAAGGCAACAAGAAATCAGTTTATCTTTCCCAAGAAGTCATGACAATTCCCAGATAATAAAGAAAAGGAATCTGTGGAGAGCCATGATTACCTACATCCTGAAGGGAAAAAGGCAACTCTAAAGGAAATCTGTGGAGAAGGCAACAAGAATTCAGTTTATCTTTCCCAAGAATTCAGATAATAAGAAAAGGAATCTGTGGAGAGCCATGATTTTCCCAAGAATTCAGTTTATCTTTCCCAAGAAGTCATTACAATTCCCAGATAATAAAGAAAAGGAATCTGTGGAGAGTCATGATTGCCTACATCCTGAAGGGAGAAAAACAGCTCTGAAGTGAAATCTGTAGAGAACACAACAGGAAACTACTCCACTATCTTTCCCAAGAAGTCATGTCAATTCCCAAATAATTAAGAAAAGGAATCTGTGGAGAGCCATGATTGCTTACATCCTGAAGGGAGAAAAACAGCTCTGAAGTGAAATCTGTAGAGAACACAACAGGAAACTACTCCACTATCTTTCCCAAGAAGTCATGTCAATTCCCAGATAATAAAGAAAAGGAATCTGTGGAGAGCCATGATTACCTACATCCTGAAGAGAGAAAAACAGTTCTTAAGTGAAATCTGTAGAGAACTGTCATGGGTCCTTACCTATAACTACAGAATGAACTCTTCCTAAAACTATGTATACTATGCCTCTCAAGAGAGAGGGTCGAATCAAGCCGAGCTTCTCGGCTTGACGGTCGAACTCTCTGCCTCTGAGCAGAGAGGTACACGGACGAGGCTCCGCCGAAGGGCAGTCTCTCGTACGTGGAGGTTGACCAATCCGATCCCGTTTATACGGGTTATACGGGCATTTTTTGGCCGAGCCTCCGGGCTCGGGAAACCCACGTTAAAATCGGCCTTGTGCCACATCTTTCTCTCGTGGGGGGGGGCAAGTAAATATCGAATCGAGTCGAGCCGATAGTAGTTCACTCCAAACCAGACTGACAGTCATACTAACACCTTCCACATCTTGTATTATTATTTCGTGTAATATACCTTCGTTATTTCTACTCTTGTGTTCGTGTTGTTCTTCCTTGGTCCTAACCTGGACCATAACAAGAACACAACAGGAAACTACTCCACTATCTTTCCTAAGAAGTCATATCAATTCCCAGATAATAAAGAAAAGGAATCTGTGGAGAGCCATGATTGCCTACATCCTGAAGGGAGAAAAACAACTCTGAAGTGAAATCTGTGGAGAAGGCAACAAGAAATCAGTTTATATTTCCCAAGAAGTCATGGCAATTCCCAGATAATAAAGAAAAGGAATCTGTGGAGAGCCATGATTGCTTACATCCTGAAGGGAGAAAGACAGCTCTGAAGTGAAATCTGTAGAGAACACAACAGGAAACTACTCCACTATCTTTCCCAAGAAGTCATGTCAATTCCCAAATAATTAAGAAAAGGAATCTGTGGAGAGCCATGATTGCCTACATCCTGAAGGGAGAAAGACAGCTCTGAAGTGAAATCTGTGGAGAAGGCAACAAGAAATCAATTTATCTTTCCCAAGAAGTCATGGCAATTCCCAGATAATAAAGAAAAGGAATCTGTGGAGAGCCATGAATGCTAACCTCCTCGGGGGGGGGGGGAATGACAACTCTCAAGTGAAATCTGTGGAGAAGGCGACAGTAAACAACTCCACTATCTTTCCTACAAAAGCATGGCAATTCACAAATAATGAAACATTTGAAATAATTCAACGTAAGAAAAACAATTTAAAACAATCGGGCAAATAATTCAGCAAACATCATATAATTCTCTGTACCATTTGGATTTTTATCTAGACCCTGATGTTCCAGACATCGTGAATTTGTTTTAGTTTCGCGCCATGAGTTCTTTTACCGTGATATTTTGTCACACACGTGAGACGCCGAACACCATACAAACGTGCTTACTAATGCACTTTTATCTTTTATCATCTTTCTTTCTTTTTATGTGCCATATCCATTCAGGACGTAGGCAATCATGGCTCTCCACCTCCCTCTATCCCTTGCAGCTCTCAACAAGGTCCTTCCCTTTGCTTCCTCCCCCTAGAACACGTTCTGTTATCCACTTGCTTAAGTCCACCAGCTATGTCACAAGTTGTTTTCCCTTTTCTCTCTTTCCCTCTATTCGACTCATGAGTATCAGAATCTCCAGGCCCTATTTCCGTCTTTCTTTTCATGTACCGTATCCTTTCAGGACGTAGGCAATCATGGCTCTCCACCTCCCTCTATCCCTTGCAGCTCTCAACAAGGTCCTTCCCTTTGCTTCCTCCCCCTAGAACACGTTCTGTTATCCACTTGCTTAAGTCCACCAGCTATGTCACAAGTTGTTTTCCCTTTTCTCTCTTTCCCTTTTCTATTCATGTACTCCTTTCAGGAGTAGGCAATCAGAATCTCCAGCATTCCCAACAAGGTCCTTCCCCTAGAATTTCCGTCTTTCTTTTCATATTTCATAAGTTGTTTTCCTTTCAACCGTATCCTTTCAGGACTTTTCTTTTCATGTACCGTATCCTTTCAGGACGTAGGCAATCATGGCTCTCCACCTCCCTCTATCCCTTGCAGCTCTCAACAAGGTCCTTCCCTTTGCTTCCTCCACCAGACTACTTGCTTAAGTCCACCAGGAATGTCACAAGTTGTTTTCCCTTCTCTCTCTTTCCCTCTTTTCGACCCATGAGTATCAGATTCTCCGAATTTATCATCTCTTACATTTAAAAACATCGACTGATTTCATTCTGAATAATCATTGTATTTGTAAGGAATTTGAACTCAATTCTGAAACTAAAATTCCTTCTATGATAATGGTTAACAGGCTAATAGCTCATTTCAATATGAAGTGTGAACCAAACAAAAGATAGCACAACAGCTTATTCGGATCTAACGTCTGTGTATTTCTCGGGGTTCTCGTTAATTATCAATTGTAAAAATATCACATACTTTTATCATATAGATGGTGTACCAAGTTAATCTTTTTATTCCTTCGCCAGGCACTATACTGTTTTAACGTATCATGTCTATTTTCTCACCTTTCAACCCAATACAGCAACGCGTCTTTATTTTCTCTCCACGTTCGATTCAATATCATGAGTTGAAGACTTACATTTTTTTACCTTTTTAAACAGGAGATTCAATATGTATCCTAGAGGTAAGAACTTTCTTCTCGGTTTTTAAGAGAAATGTTATATTTTCGTTCTATATGTTGGTACAATTACACTGTGGATAAAAATCTTTTTTCATAAATTACATAACCTACCTCTTTGCAAATAAATATTTCTTTTGAGTGTAATCCAGTTGCCTTTAACTTATTCTGGTAGAGTCTGGGAGTTGTTTTATAACACGTGAGAGCAACTGCTTACAGGCATATGCACTTCACATTTGGTTAATATAAGTTTTGATTTATATATAACGCAATATAATTAACGTAAACACTCTGATAATGTTATTCTAAATTCATTATCTATATTCTTAATATTTATACTGTGATCCCAAATATAATACGATGGCATCCTAATGGAATATGATGGCTTCAAATAAAGCAAGCTTCCTTTCCTCTCTTAAAATCCTGTAGATTCTTCTGAGAAGTTTATGGAGCCTTACCACTCTAAGAGTTGTTTTTCTGCTATCTGTTGTTTTTAGCTTTTTACCCGGGGGTGGGTATGTACTAGCACCAGGCCGAATTGATTTTGAATTTTTGTTAATCATTTCACCCAAAGAATGGCGATAAAGTCACCCAGTCACAAGAGTGAAAGAGTCTAAGTAAAAAAACAAACAAAAAACAAAACAACCCCCCAAAATCCCCCCCCAAACAAAACAAAATAAAAAAATCATTATTAAGGCGAGAGGACAATAAAAGAACAGGGCTCAAAGAGAAAGAATATGACGATTGGAATTGCATTTAAATTTTTAAGTATCAAAATTGACTGGAGAAGAAAGAAGCCGGAAGAGAAATCTTTCCGTGCAGCATTTTTATAAGTCAAACAACAAACAGTTCGATCCCGGCCCGTTGATTTCTCATTACTAATTGCTTGGCCCTACCTGACAACTGTATGTTCTAATGTGACACAATGTTAGCCATATCTCTATCTATAAAAGGCAGAATGTGTGTGTGTGTGTGTGTGTGTGTGTGTGTAACGAATGCACGACCGCAATTTTCGACGGATTTGCACCAAAATTTACATGCACATGCTCCAAGTTAGAGGGAAGCCCAAGACCGACTTTGCATTTCCCAACTCCCATCGATAGTGGAAATAATCGATTTTTTCATGCTTCTAAGGCAGTTTTCATGTAATTTGTGGCCATTTTCTAATGGACAGAATGAGAGCCTATAGCTGGCTGCCACGAATAGGCAGAAATATTCTATTGGCCAGCGTGAGAGCCAACAGCTGACTGACACGAATGTTAACTAGCATGCTAGCATGCAAAAACAATCGATAGCTGCAATCGTCACAAGTGGGAAAAATGTTAAATCTGCATGGCACTTTACTCCAATTGGCTCATTCGCTTGCTTAAACTCAACGTTGATTCTGATTCCGCAGAACTAGGTTGGGTGTGAAAAAGTATTTGTTGTTAACATTGTTTTTTCATTTGGTTTTTCCAGTTATGAGTCCTTTTTTAAAGCTGATCGTTTTGTGTTCATTTTGTTTAGTTCATTTTTCGTAACAGATTTAATGTTTAGTATAGAGCTTAGAAAAAATTCGCAGTTTGAGATAGGCAAGAAGTAAGGCATGTAGCAACATCAGCACGGAAAAGGGCACTCCTTTAAAGTCAAAGAAGGGCAAAAACATTTTAAGTCAAGTGATAGTGATTGCTTTATTTTTTAATCAAGCACGGGCAACGCCGAGCCATGCTGCTAGTTATTTATATATACTAGTATATAGTATTGTTGAAGTTATCTCTACCATTTTTTGTCGAGATTTACAAACCTCGTTTCGTTCAATTTCGCAAACCAATCAATGAAATTTGAATAAGCTGATTTGTTTGGAAAAATACTTTGACAAAAAAGCCTACTTCACAGTTTAATAATTTCTTTAATTTAAGAACAAATGACACAGTGGATAAAGGCATAAGTCAAGTGACAGGACCCAAAGATTTGTGAGTTCAATATCTGGTTAAGGCGGCGGAGAACTTGGGGAGGGGAATTAACTGGAGATAACTGATAACTGACATCCATTAGACATGGCATGTGGAACTAGAACAGTCTACCCCAGAGAGCGAAATAAAGGGATCAGTTCGACATTTCAATCACCTGAAGAAGGCCGGAGCGTACAACGGCCGAAACGTTGTGATAAATATGGCAACAAAGATGTGGATGATAGTCCCAGCAATGTAAATAGTGTACATAATATCTCATCTCAGAAATATAGACAGATTCTTTAATTTAATTTAATTTTTTATTTCCTTTTTGACAGCGAAGAAGAAATTCTTACGATTTCTTACTCTTTAGCATGCAGCATACAACTGGTCACGCGTAAATATTTGTTTTTGGAGTCAGAATTCCAATTATTTGAAACATTTGCTTATAGTTCTCGCAAACGCATGGCGAACTGGAAACTGGATTCTTGTATCAGAAAAATATGCTAAAAAAATTATCCATTTTTATGAAATAAGTGTTTTTTATTTTAATCATTAAATTGTTTTTAAAATAGTGGAAACGGTTTTGTATGTTAAATAAAAACTTTCCAGAAAAATTGAATGGAAATTTATTGTACTAAGCTACGTACCCTAGTAAAAACAACTGTACTTTGTACGTCCTTACCTGTTTACACCTTTTCCCAAAATTTGGTTTAGACTGGTCAATGTATGGCTATTTTGGAGGGTGTGACGGACGGATTTAGAAGATTATTTATTCGTTCTCTTATCCCAAAGCATACTGGGTAATTTTTGAATCACCATTTAGTCTCTAAATATCGAATTAATAATTTTCTAAATGTATAAACCAGTATTTTAAGTATGGAGCAGACGCCAATTAGCAAGGCTAACAATTGTAAATGTAATGACAATACAAAGCAGTGATGATTAGTAGCTTTGTAATATCACTAGAAAGTTAGAGAATGTTAATGCTTAATTAGATTATTGACGTGCGAAGCATTCAGACCACCATTATCAAAACACCCGTGCATCAAATAAAAGAATTTAGCGTTATCTATCTGGTTGCAGAAAAATCGTTGTGTATAATGATAATAATAATAATTTAAAATGTCGTCCACATCGTTAGCGCTTGTCGAATGCATGCGTAGAAAGCATCTCCATAATAAAATGGCGTCTAATCTGCATTGATGCCTACATAGAAAGTGGACAGTGGAAAGTGGCCTATTTGCCACCTCTGCAACTTCTTTCATAAAGACGTTTCAAGCCCATTGTTATTCAGTCGCCATTTCCATGGCAAATGTTCAGATGAGCTCCATGCATTAGTTGCCACAGTACCACTAGAACTTGACATGATAAGCCCACAGAATTGAATCACGCATATTTCGTCCGTATATGCGGATTTAAACTATACATCTGTAGTAGCCTTGTTAGGGCCAGAAATAAAGACACAGGAAGAGGAATTGAGTTAAACAAATATATTAACAGCAACAGTAATGCAAGCATATACAAACGACAGTGTTACATCAACAATGTTCGGTCTGACTCCCAGAGATGACTGTTGGAAATTTCCCTCTCCAAAAAGGCAGTACCTGCTCCTATATATAGCTGGGAAAGTCCATGCGTGCGCGGGTAACGCCAATGCATTTTCATAATAAAATCCCTTTCCAATACATTTTCATAGTAAAATCCCTTTCCAATACATTTTCATGATAAAATCCCTTTCCAATGCATTTTCATAATAAAATCCCTTTCCAATACATTTTCATGATAAAATCCCTTTCCCATGCATTTTCATAGTAAAATCCCTTTCCCATGCATTTTCATAATAAAATCCCTTTCCAATGCATTTTCATAATAAAATCCCTTTCCAATGCATTTTATAATAAAATCCCTTTCCAATGCATTTTCATAATAAAATCCCTTTCCAATGCATTTTCATAATAAAATCACTTTCCAATGTATTTTCATTAATAAAATCCATTTTTATAATAAAATTTCCAATGCATTTTCATAATAAAATCACTTTCCAATATATTTTCATAGTAAAATCCCTTTCCCATGCATTTTCATAATAAAATCCCTTTCCCATGCATTTTCATAATAAAATCCCTTTCCCATGCATTTTCATAGTAAAATCCCTATCCAATGCATTTTCATAATAAAATCCCTTTCCCATGCATTTTCATAATAAAATCACTTTCCAATGTATTTTCATTGTAAAATCCCTTTCCCATGCATTTTCATAATAAAATCACTTTCCAATATATTTTCCTAGTAAAATCCCTTTCCCATGCATTTTCATAATAAAATCCCTTTCCCATGCATTTTCATAATAAAATCACTTTCCAATATATTTTCCTAGTAAAATCCCTTTCCCATGCATTTTCATAATAAAATCCCTTTCCCATGCATTTTCATAGTAAAATCACTTTCCAATATATTTTCCTAGTAAAATCCCTTTCCAATGCATTTTCATAGTAAAATCCCTTTCCAATGCATTTTCATAGTAAAATTTCTTTCCAATGCATTTTCATAATAAAATCCCTTTCCAACGCATTTTCATAATAAAATCTCTTTCCAATTGTTGTGGCCATATTAGGG
>CAHIKZ030002811.1:740000-757500 GCA_903632075.3 Acanthosepion pharaonis
TCATTATTAATATTTCTGATACCAATTCTTCCACACCCTGTAACCCCTTGTGTCTTAGTGGCTTTATTGTCTTGCATTGGATGATACCTATTAAAAAAGGTAATACAAAAGGCAATTCTTAATCTTCTACGTTTGTAACTGATAAGTTCAAAGCAGGACAGGCATACACGGTCGAAGTGGTTGCAGCTACAAGTTCGGCCTGAGAAATGGTTGGTGGACGCGAACGTCTCCCCCAGGGCTGCGTAGTGTAGTTTTTAAGTGAAGTGCAGTGTGCACTGAACTGGCCTCACCCTTTACACCCGGGATTCGATTTGTCATAGCCTAGCAAGCTGGGACTATGACAATGAAGACCCCGGGTCGTAGGTTTTACAGTATGTCCTTCTCTTAAATTACAATATGAGTGTCCTCTTATATTGCAATATGACGGATGTTAAACTCAAATATTTAAAGATGCGTTAAAGGAATGTTTACGAGTATTTAAGGCCGTGGAAATCGCAAGGAACTTCTTCAATCTTTAAATTAAGAATTATGATACATCTTAATATTCAAATATGTACAGTATGTTCTGCTAGTTTATATTAAAAGCTTAAGAATTCATCCAGCTTCGAATATTAAATAACGAGTTGTTTCTTGTGTTAACTGTTTCAGTCAGAATTTTGTTTTGATTTCATTGAGACCAAACATGGCATCATATTCGATGATAAATCTGACTTTAAAATTATTGAAACGACCCCCCCCCAAAAAAAAAACAAAAAAAAAACAACAATAAGAAAATAGAACTTCATATATAATTCAGTTTTCTGTGTTTGTTATCGCTTCAAAGAATTTCTTGAAGGCAACCAAATAGAAATTCTTTTTTCTCTTCCTTCACTTATCAATTTTATTTTATTCGTGTAACCTTCATTGAAGTATGAATTTGAAACGAACGATGAAAGGAGAGACAAAATGGTTGACTTAACAGTGAATTCCGCTATTTGTGTTATGCTTTGATGATCGGGAGAAAAAAAAAGATTGTCCGCAGCTATAAATTAACCTTAACTTGCAAAAAGTATGGTAAACATGATGACGAGATAAGGAAACATTCTGTATTCAATGAACTAACAGTTAGCGTTAAACTCGGTTGAAACATATAAAATCTTCCTATTAAGACACTTTTTCAGAAAAAATAGTTTCCATTAACTGTTATTGCTTTTCATTGTCTCAAAGGTTTCTTCATGACCATTTGAGGAACCGACTCGCAAGAGAATGCTTCCACAATCACGATAATCTCAATCTGTTCAGGTCTAGGGTTAAACGTTGTCGTCCTCATATATCCTCATAGACTGTGCCCATTACTTTTTACTCTGTAACCCCTACCTCAAATGGCTCTTGGGCCTTGTATATACTGAATATTATTGTAAAACAAAATAACTTCAATTTACTTCCAAGCAGTAGTGCTTGAATAGAAGGAAGAAAATTTTGTTTGCTCTACACATCACTTGCGGATTACCAACATCAGCAACAACTAAAATGGACAGCAAATCTAATCCAAAGAGAAAATAATAACATATTCAAAACACTGATATTCCATATTACTCCAAAGAAAAGGTTAAAAAGAAATCCCCATCAATATTGGGAGGAAGGATAATAGATATTCGACTTGAGAAGCCTATTTCCTTGAAAAATTGTTTCAACGGAAAGAAGTAATGAAAATGTTTCCTTATAAGTAAAAAGCTAATATTTTCATTACCATTATTATTGGAGAGCATATTGAGAAGGATGGACATCAAGTGGGTAGGGGCACCACAAAGACTTACTGTTGCTGTAACGGCAGCAGGACTGATTTTCCTCTAATGTACATGACACTGTTCAAAATTTCCTCCATAAGCGTCAAAGAAGAACGAGAATTTTATCTCGTGTTATTTCATACCATAATTCCAAAATTATAGGCCAATAACATGTCTGCCCACCACATAAAATTGATCACGTTTGTCATAATGAACTTTCACTTTTCTCGAAGAAAACAACATTCTTCTCCTGGAACAGAACAGATTCCGAAAAGGTTCTCATGGTTGAAAGATTAACTATTAATAAATAAAATGATCCTGGAAAATTGCAGGAATAAAGGTGGAAAGCTTGGATAGATTACCGTAAAGCCTTTGATAGTGTACTAAATTCTTGTATCCTTAAGGCTTGTGTTGTGTCGGAAACCTACCACCCCTCTTGAAGATAAACTTGTCTGCGTCTGTGAACAAAGACTTTAAATAGTGGCATGTCAGTTGACATGGGGAAGATAGATAGACCGAGAAGTTCTTAGCTGAGCTAGTTATTGACTACTCAGGCGATTTCTGTACCTTTTTACCAACCTACTAAAACCCTTTTTATTGCTACGTGTTATTTGGCGTTTGTCTCTACTAACCCCAAATCAACATCATAACAGCTTATAAATGTACAAAGTCTCTTCGGTGATAGTAAATTTCCTTAAATATAGCATGGAACTGTCGAAAACCAAATTATACCTAAATCGCATCAAAAGCATTGCCATTTCCAATTGTTTGAATATCCGAAGAAGAATCTTTTAAGGAGACTCCCTGTCGCCCTTTCTGTTCTGGGTGCAGGACAACTCAACCCCGCCGACTGAGCGCCGGGACAACTTAGGACTGAGACAACCCAGGATCAGCACAATTCAGCACCAGAAAAACATAACTTTTTTTTTAAAAACCGAATAAAAGTAATGTATTAAGCATTAAAATTTTAAAAAGTAATTACTTTATTAAAAAATAAATTTCTTTACGATTTACTTTATTAAATATAATAAAAATTATTGCATTTCATCTCTCAATTGTCTTTAGGTCTTTTTCTTCACTTCCTTTTTTATTTCTTTCATTTCTTCACTGAAACCAAGTAGTAACTTTACCCCTCTTTCCACGTGATTAAAACTGAAGAGACCATTATTTATGAGATATGGCAGGGTGTAACGGTCGTGTTAACTTAATAAATAAGGGAGAGACACGATAATAATAATAATTATTATTATTATTATTATTATTATTATTATTATTATTATTATGTGCGTAATAAGATGGTGACCGTTCTCGCTTTGAGATGTCCATAATACATAAATATAAAATATTATTAACTGGTAAGTGAATTTTGTTAGCCTTTCGAAAGTACTACACGGCCGCAATGAATATATTTCGCAAAAATACCCGCGTTTTCAGGAGTTTTCCCCCACCCTACCTATCGTTTCTTTCAAACGAAACAAAAACATCAGAGAAATTTTAAGGTATGTAAGCGATTAGGCTCAGAGTTGGAGTTACCAATCGTTGTACGTCAGAAAACAATCACAGAAGGGTGAAACTCACATCAATTCCATCACAAATTCAGAGAGAAACATTGCAATTTCTTCATAAGGTGCCAATTGTAATGATTCCCATTTGATATATGATATCCAATGTACCAAATCTGACTTGATTTATGACTTGGTTCGTGATTTGATTCATGACTTGATTCGTGATTTGATTCATGACTTGATTCATGACTTGGTTTCTGATTTGATTCATGATTTGATTCGTGATTTGATTCATAACTTGATTCATGACTTGATATGGTAAAGGGTAGACCGTGTTTACAATTTGCAGGTAATTTGGATCTTTGCTTTAATAAATCATTCTTATCAAAGAACCTGATAATTTGCAATTTTTATGTAAACAAAGAAAACAGAGTTCATATAATGATCTACATATCCTTGCCACTTTTAAAATTTTCCATTTTGCCCTATGAGTTTTATTATCATCTTTCAAACTCCAAAAATATTTAGAAAGTAATGTATTATTTCTATAAGTATTATTAGTAAAGGACAATATATGTAGTAAATAATACAAGCCATATCAGTTAGTAGGCAATTTTTTCTTTTCGGCTTTTTTTTTTTTTTTTTACAATTATATCCGGCGTATTTGCTTCAATCTTCCTGCCTGTAAAGATGGTGTAATCCCATATTCTTCTTCTTCTTCTTCTTCCTCTTCTTCTTATTATTATTATTATTATTAATCTTTGATTGGAACAATAGATGCAATGTAAATCGAAGAAAAATTTAAAATGAAAGAAATAAAAAGGAATAATTGATAAAAATACTAGATTTGCTCTGATATGAAGGATGACGTTCTGTTTGCTACTTCAGATTTTACGATACGACGATCAGAGCTGTTTTTTGTATTATGTTCCAAAACTTGATCTCCGAGAGTAGGAATATTTATTTGATCAGTGCTGCCAACATCTTAATCTTATCAATATAATACGCAGATGACACTGTTTTGATAGCCGACTACGAAAGAAAACTACCGAACAACCCCCCCACTACCCGAGAGGGTGGTAAAAGAAAGCGAGAAACAAACGACTGACTATCAACTGCAAGCAAACGGAAGGGTATGGTCATCAGCCAGGGATAAAATCCCAAGATGCAAGTTACGAATTGGAGATATAAACATCAAGCAGGTGCTCAAATATCTGAGAAGTGGTTTAATAGAGGATGCAATATGTGAAAGCGAAATCCGAACACGCATTGGTCATAAGAAAGAGGAATTAAAAAAAGAAATCCCGAGTTCGAAAGTCGAAAATGCTAAGCAAAAGAGGGCAGAGGTATGGTGGCAACTGGTACCACAGAAAATGTATAACGGCTCGTATTGAGAAATCGGAGAACCGAGTTCGAATCCTAGTCGATTACGTGCTAATCCTTTTCTTCTCTCCTCCCCACAAGCTATGTGTAAATAGCAGGGCAGACCGGGTTCTATATTCTTGGATGGCAACTGGTCTACCACAGAAAAATGGAAACACAACAAAACAAAAACCTGATAAAAAGGGTAACAACCTTTTATATCTTTAAAGTCCGTTACATAAAAACAAAAGTTCTCATGTATTCACACAATAGGAAAATGGAATTACCTACTTTCTAGAATCATGTAATGTCGGAGTGTGGTTCAGTTCGACAGCTAATTTCTATCGACACGGTGGAGTAATGGAATGACTGATTTCTTCTCTTGGATTGAGCCAAAAAAAAGGGGATGAACCGGGCCCGAGTTCAGCTCCAATTCAGCCCATGAATCGGCCATTACATTCAGTGCGCGACTGCAACTAATCCACTTAGGCCAAACGGACCCTTTCTTTCTCCCGCAAGGGGCGAATGAAAGGCCCGCAGTCCGCGCTCAATCCTTCTTCATCCGAGGCGCAGCTCAACTGATTTTCTCCCACCAGCAACAAATGGTTAAATCAAAAGCCAGGATTTTGACTTTCCATTAACTGGTCTAGTCCTCATGGGTGATCGCTCTCAACCAATCGTTCCTGATCGAAAATGCAGACGTGACCGCCTCGTCCAACAGTTATTGATCGAGGTTTTCTTTCCTTCTTCTTCGGTCGTGATTGTATTCGACCAATTGTTATTCACCCTCTCCTTTTGTTGGCGGGTGTGGTACATCGTGCTGGTTTTAAAAAAACAAAATTTCGCACCTTTTTTACTACGTCTTTGTCAAACAGCCCGCTGCTAATTAGTCTTGACTTTTAGAAAGGATCTTTTCGCCTTCCTGGCGCCCTCCGTGGTCCAAAACACAATCGCTCTTCTTTTATCACTTTGTTTTTCCTGATAGCATAAGAGGCAGTTCGAAATGGATAACTGTTCGTATTGAGGGTGTCCAAGAGCCGAGTTCAAATTCAGATGAATCCATTACATTGACTTACTAATTTAAAAGTTACCTTTCGTTATTTTGATAAGAATTGCTGAAAATGTCGGTCAGCGCTCGCGACCGATATACCCAGTCAGAGGAAAGGTATGTCTTTTCCTTTCTTTCCCCCTTTTGAATCCTCTTTTTTCTCCCACAGATATGGGTTATTTTTCCGTTTTAAAAAAAATTAACAACCTGTTTAATAAACTGAATAAGAAAAAATTAACTCATGCTTCTATGAATATTTCCAATAAAATGCAAGGAATAATTAACTTAATACCCCTTTGGGAAAGGTATGAACCTATTTTCTCCCACCAGCTATGGTTAAATAGATAGACAGACAGAAAGAAATTTATTAAATGGGTTCTCTACATGATCGCTTTGAATAGCGGTGGAGTAATGGATAACTGGTCAGCAACGATGAGAACGCATTAAAAGAATCCTCTTTTTCTCCCACTGGGGCAGGACAGTATTGTGATGCAACAGGATTTTTTTGGTAACAAAGAAAAGAATACTGAGCTGTTATGTGACATCTGTCCTTCTTTACGGCAGCGAATGTTGGACGATTTTCTCAAAGATGAAGAAGAGACTCCAGGCGACGGATCATGTGAGCAACAATGAGGTCTTAGAGAGAATACAAACAAGAAGGAAGGGGATGCTGAAGTTTCTGGGAGACATAATGAGGAAGGGGGGCCTGTAGAATCTGATACTCACGGGTCGAATAGAGGGAAAGAGAGACAAGCGAAAACAACGTATGACATATCTGGCAAGTGGATGACAGAACATGGTTTGGCGGAGGTAGCAGAAGGAGGGAACTTGTTGAGAGCTGCAAGGGATAGAAGGAGGTTGTGGAGAGCCATGATCGCCTACGTCCTGAAAGGAGATGGAACATAAAAAGAAACGAAGTCTTAAATAAAATGGCCACAGAAAGAACAGCCCTGACGAACCGACCGAGGCAGCGCAAAAAAGCTCGACCGCTTCCCGTTCAACTGTACCACATAACTGGGGGCGATAAAGGAGGCTGATCCACTTGCAGAAGTCGGGTTCAAATCCGGCGGCCTGCTGATTGACCCTATCGTATGGCTTGCTCGTCGTCTTCTACATCATCTATAATCGTGCGAACCAGATGCAAGTTGCTTTGAATTGTTTGTCCCCTCACAGCCCAAGTCTGCTGGGGTCCCAACAAGCTCGCGACAGCTGACTTCAAACGCCCCGGCCAAAATTCTTTAACTCTGTGTTTAACAGAATTATGAACCTATAATGATCTAATTCCCGCCCAACACCCTTGCCCTTTTTCAACAACGTGATCACACCTCAGGAAATCCGATCGGGGACGGACACCGGCCGGAACCAGTTGTTGCACACCACTGTCAAAATCGGAACAAAGATGTGCGACAGCTTCAAGTACAATTCTTAGGGTCGACCATCAAGTCCCGTAGACTTTCGAGTGTCGACCCTCTTCAATGCCAAGTGAACGTCGCCCTCTGTGATTTGATCCTCGCAGCTGGTCGCTTTAGTTGACGAAAGTGGAAGATGGTCAGCCAAATTGCAGCGAAACGCGTTACCACTGAGACCAGGCTACTTGGTAAACCAGCTCTCGAAATGCCGCCGAAATACCTCACAAAAGCCCTTGGTCGACCTTAGAGTATGCCCCTCCGTGGTATCGACCTCGCGAATGCATCGATCGGAACATTGACGGATCTCATACTTGCGCAATTCTGCGCCCATATTCACAGCTTCATTAGACATCTTTAACTTATGTCTTATTAACTGTCCCTGGTATTTCTTGCTAGCCTCACGCTCCAGATCTTGTTTAGCTAGTGCTATCGCTAAGGAATCCCCCCAGCCACCGCCCCAGACAGACTATCCTCTAGAGACTTCACCTTATTAGTAAGGCAAGTCGTTGTCTATATTCGGTAGTGAAAGACCTAATCCTGTTCTCAAGCCTCTCCCACAACTTATTCACAATATCCGCCCCACTAGTTTCCGCTACACTAATCAAGTTAGCTGTGGCCGGAACTCCCGCCTGTCCAGTACAGATTGAACTACCAGTTCCCAGCCATTCTAGGCTTAACGCCTAACACCATCCGGGCACAGACGAAACTATCATCCGAAAAGTCTAACCGGTGGAACGTGGGACAATCTAGCAAATCTAGATCGACCCTTCTAAATAACATTCTATCTAGGTAGCTGGCTACCCGAAGAAACTGTCACTTAAGAGCCCATGTCCACATCTCCCGCCCTGGATGATCGACCCGGTATCTATCGACGAGCCCAAACTTGCCGATCAGATCAACCAAGTTACGATCGACAGATGGCCTGCCGCTGGCTTCCTACCCACTGTCTATCTTGGGATCCAGGATAGCATTCCAGTCCCACATTAAGACTAAGCGCGACAAATCTACCAGGAACGGCCCCAACTGATGGAAAAAGTCGACACGCCCCTTCTGGTCGCATAGACCGCAACGGCTCGAAACGAAGCACTGCTCACGGCAATATCAGCGATGATCAACTGGCACTCCCGCGTCGACATGGACAATGTCCACCCCAGCATCCAGGGAACGTTTTACTAACAAGGAAACATCTTTGGCCAGCTGGTCCCCATATGTTGAATGGATAACAAAGTCGCTAGACATCACACGAGCATCAACGTCTCCTGGATCGCAGACACATCCACACTGACGGACAAGAGATCCCGAAGAAGAAGAGCCGCCTTACCCCAATGTCTCAGGACCCTCGTATTCAAGCTATCTAGATAGCTTTAGGAACGCATCTTTGGCGCCAGCGAGATGATCCCAAACCTTAAGGTTACCCCCAGTTTTCCTAATAAGAGAGAATACATCGGGGGCACCCGGGAAACTTTGTGCGTCCTCCGTTGACTTTCAGGTACATTTTAATAGAGGCCTCAAGATGGCCTTCTTCTGAGAAGAAAGAACCCTCTTGAGGGCCTCACATTCAACTACGCAAATTTTATTCCCTTTGAGGAAATGTCTTTTTTCCTACCTTGGGAAGTGTTGGTGGGAGAAGGAGAGGTCGGAGCCCTAGAAGGGGGATGAAAGGAGTCTCCTCGTATTACCTTGTAAGGCGTCCGCAACAGTTCTTACTGGTGAAGTAGGAGTGGATTGGGACTCATTCATTTAGATTAAAGGGGCTGTTGATTTTCTAATGGGCGGATTCATTGCGAAAGTTCCCCTCCCCCTCTTGTAGTCAGAAAGACACAGAATGCATGCTGGGATATTTTTCTTAGCCAATAAAATGGGACGGCGTGCGTTTTGACATCATTCAGTCCAGATCTGCTGTTTCAAGCGGTTTGGGCTGACTTGACGAACTCCCTGACCTCGTCCAGAGAGGAACCCAGACGAGGCTATGCCGAAGGGCCGAGTCGCGTCTGGTGGTGGTGGTGGGGGTATCAAGACCGACTCTGTGTATGCGGGGTCTACGGGGAATTTTTTCCCCTGGCCTGCCAGCTCGTAATCGCCCAACGTAAAAAACGACCATGTGCCACATTGTGGGAGGCTAAGGTAAATAAACCCAGTCCAGGTCTGCCTTAACTACATGAGAGACATACTGTGTTTACTTGGTCGACCTTGCTTTCGTGTACAAATACCATCTCTTAGTCTTATTTTGCCTTCTTATCGATTTTGATTTGCCTTAACTATATTGTTTTTTTTTGTTTTCATGTTTGTTGCTGTTTCATGTGTTTTCTTTTTATTGCAATCTTCTGATTGTGTCATTTATCTTGCATTTTAACAATGGCTTCTACCTCATCATATATCAAAGTTGACATTGAGGTCAGCGCCAAGCATCGCCGGTGTGTTTCAAGCTGAAACGCAACCGCCAGGCATGAAATAGACTGTCCCTGCTCAGTGTTGAACTCAATGTCTATTTTTATATTTACATACGCTTTATCCCCGATATTGAACACTAACCCATACATATAGCATACCTTAAAACTATATTTTTATCAATATATATGTATTACAATGAAACATTCATACAAAAACTAAATTAGTAAATTTAATGATATAAAATGGTTTCATAAATTGAACTGCACCACATATTTGATATATATATATATATATATATATATATATATATATATAACATTTTTAGGCATTTAAAACAATATGCCTGGCCGCATACACAATTCTGGAAAAACCTCGTTGAAAACACAACTATACTTAAACATGAAAACAATCAACAAAAACTAAAAATTCTTGAAGCTATATACATAAAACAGTTGAAACCTAACCTGAACAAAATAAACTATGAAATCTCCACAAATATTCTTAAATGCCTATAATTGATGACAGAAGCCATTGGTTTATAACAACGGCTTCCCATACTTAATACTTCTCGTTTTCACTCTCGCATGGTCATGTATGACGTCACGAGCTGCGGTGCGATTTTCCCTTCAGCATCTCGTATACACGAGTTTGTCGTTGCTTGGAAATCTTTCATGCAACAAAAACAAAATTATTGTTTCGTCCGTGTATTGTTTAATATATTGAAATGTAATTGTCTTTCAATGATAATGCTTTTAAGCTTATCAGATAATATGAAAGGGAATAAATAGACAAAACTTGCCTATATTATTTAATGAGATGCATCAATATATATATATATATATATATATATATATATATATATATATATATATATATATATATGGGGACAGGGAAGATGGGGGAAGAGACAGAACTTTTTCTGGAATATATATTGATATAATGGAATATGCGTACACCTGTATTCCCCCTCACTGGAATATGATTGGCTGGTGTCCGACATAAATACCGACGGACGTGTAGATACGACAGAGTTAAAGAGCCTTAGTCTGAGAGCTAAGTCTATAACGACGCCCATTGGACTACGCCATTGATCTACACTTCTTACCTGCGACTACGACGCGTACCAGTCGATTACTGCTACTGTATTCTACTTGGTTATAGTAGCCAAAACCACTTAGCTATTTCGTTCAAATATATCCCTTTCCGGGACACATCATATATATATATATATATATATATATATATATATATATAGGGAGAGAGGGCGATGGAGGGGGGAAGAGACGGAACTCTTCCTGGAAGACTAAGCGATATTATTCCCCTCTGAGGCAGATGTAATATAATAAAATCTGTATTAGAATTATTCTGCAAAATTCTAGAAAAATCAAACAAATCAGATATGAATAATTAACGCGGCAATTGCAAAACAAATCCAAAGGTTGTGAATGTGAATCTGAATGAAATGTTCAGAAAATATATTGCCAAAATCATATTTATTTTCATGAATTCATTCATTTTTAAAATTTTTTTTTATTTCTTTCTGCTTTTATTTTAAAATCAACTTGGATGTTATTATTTGTTGTTAAGATATTTTATTCGGAGGTTTAAATTATTCAAGATTTGGTCTTTGTTCTAGGAATGCCGAACAGATTGATTGAAGCACTTGTAACGATAACAGAAATAAAGTGTATAAAAGAAAACATGTTTTTTTAACGAGGTGACAGTTTTGTTTCAGCAGCTGCTTTCTTTGCAGTTTCGGAAGAAAATAAAATTCGCTTTGCAAATTAAACACAAAGAACTCAATAAAAAAAAACCCAACGGCTTTGATTCGTGTGAATTATGCATAAATAATGTACCATATTTAAATATCTCAAATCCGAAAGAATTAGATTTTGCTTTTCTTTATTTGCGTTATTTAACTCAACGGAGAGTGACATCAAAATCTGCAAAGGCTTGACGGTCTGAGTACCATCTAGAAATCTTACCTCTCTGACAATCTTAAGGTCTTCTTTAAGGCCACGGTAGAATTTGCTTTGCTCCACGGCTCAACAACATGGACACTAACGAATCACCAAGAAGCATTAATTGACGGAACATACACAAGGATGTTACGCATTGTATTGGAAATCAGTTGGGAGAAACGACACCTTCTTTCTATCTCAGTATCGCTAAGAAAGAGAAGGCTTCGGCTAGCTGGTCACTCCTGGAGAAGTAAATCAAAACTTGTAAGAAAAACTCTCCTATGGAACCCATTGTGCGGCAAAAGATCGGTTGGAAGACCTCATCCCACCTACATTGACCAACTTGTACATGTCTCTGAATGCCATCTAGAGGACCTACCGACGGTGATGTCTGGCAGAGATGGTTGGAAGGAACGAGTCATAAGTATCCGAGAATTCCCGATCTGATAATTATATTTATTTATTTGCGACTATCGGTCTGAATATTCGAGAAATTTTATCAAAGAAAAATATGCGATCTCCGGCATATTTTTCTTATAAGAATAATAATATATTTGAATCACATAATTTTCATAATAGTACATGAAACTTTCATGGCAAGGTAGAATCTGTCTTGCTCCACGGCTCAACAAAATGGACACTAAAGAAACACCAAGAAACATAACTTGACGGAACATACACAAGAATGTTACGAATTGCAATGTCCTAACAATAAATAATAACATCCAAGTTGATTTTACAATAAAATGGATATTAGTTGGGAGAAACAGCCAACAAAGAAACGACACTTTCTTTCTATTTCAATTTCGTTAAGAAAGAGAAGGCTTCGACTGGCTGGTCACTGCTGGAGAATTAAATCAGAACTTGTGAGTGACAACCTCCTATGGAACCCATTGTGCGGCAAAAGATCGGTTGGAAGGCCTCATCACACCTAGATTGACCAACTTGTAGATGACCCTGGATGTCATCTGGAGGACCTGCCGGCAGCGATGTCTGACAGAGACGGTTGGAAGGAACGAGTCAAGAGAATCCGAGAAGAATTCTCGACCTGATGATCTCGCAGAATTATGGGCAGACAAGGATCTATAGCGATGTTCGCAGCTAGTGCGCTGATGACATAGTATCGTTGGGCGGAAGGCTTTTTACGCTGAAGTCAACGATCAGGGCAGAAGGTTTGATCGATGTAATCAATTGCCACGTGTTCACGAACAATGCGAGCCTCGATGGTATAGACTGTGGTTTGAACTGGAGAGGGATGGGCTCCGCGTGTTCTACTTGCCAAAGACCCGGTACGCACAGATTTGTGGCTGGAACTGTTCAGATTCGCAGGGGCACGGCGACCCCACGACCGTACCTGGTCATGGGTCTGACGACGGTAATGATTCCTGTTAAACTAGATATTTTTAAAAGATTCATTTCATCCCAAGCAAGGCGATAGGGTGTAATAGGACAGGGAAAGAGAAAGAGAAGACTTTAGTGGGAGAAGTGAGGAAAGACGTGGACAAGGCCGAAAGTATGGTGCACCTAGTGAGGATCGAACTCACTCTCAGTTGTAATTGATCTAGTGAAACAAGCTTGTTAACCATTACACTAGACCGAAAGATTCGAAAATAATTTTCTAAGCTGTGGTCGAAAGATGTGGGCCGAAAGTGTGGAGCACCTTGTTAGGATCGAACTCACTACTCATACGAAATTGATAAAGCTTGCTAACCATTACACCGCGTCGAAGGATTTAGAACAGGATTTAGGGAGAGAGAAGATGGCCATTGACGTTGCATTTAATTTTTTAAAGATTTTAGAAACAAGTAAACGGAAGGGTATTCCACAGGCAGGAAGTGCGAGAAAAACTGTTAGGACAGAAGAGACAGTCGTATTTAGCCAGTTCAGCAGTAAAACGGTGGAAGCTGTTTGCCTATCTAGTAGCAGACTTAAATTCACGCACTCGAGACGCCAAGGAAAAAAAAGCTTATCGGTACACTTGTCTTAAATATATTTGTAGAAAAGATAGAGAGAAATCAGGTTACGTCGTGATCGAAGCTGAGATGCCAGGTCAAGATTGATTACATTACAGACCCCACTTTGAATGTTGTCAAGAATCTCGAGTGATGGAACCGTGGTTAGCATATTTAAGATTAACTGCCGGAAGACGAGATTAAAAATCACTTTAAAATTATTGTATTATCCGTCAGGTTAAGAATATATTTATTTCTTTTTTATGTGCCAAGTCCTTTCAGGACGCAGGTGATCATGACTCCCCCCCCCTTTATCCTTTGCAGCTTTCAACAAGTTCCTTACCTGTGCTTTCTCCCCCGGACCAAGTTTGTCATCCATCTCCTCAAGCACGTCAGGTATGTTATGCATTGTTTTCCCTTGTCTCTCTTTCCCTCTATTCGACCTGTGAGTATCAGATTCTCCAGGCCCTCCTTCCTCATTACGTGTCCCACAAACATTAGCTGCCTCTTCCTGATGTTAAGTATGTCTTTGCAACCTCTCTAAGATATCATCTTTGCTCAAGTTTGTCGATCCATGATTCCTGTCTCTCTGTAGAACCACATCTCCCATCTATCTGAAGTCTATTCTTTTCTTTGCCCTCCTTCCTCGCCCAGATGTATCAATCTTAGCTCTCTTTTGATTTCCATGACGTATAAGCCTTCTCCTTCTGCAAACCCCAGATGAATCGCCCTTTTGTCTCTTCCTCTATTCACCTCTTTCCATGATGTCCCATCTTCCTGTTCTGATGTTAAAAAAGCATCCATGATATTTCCAAAACTTCCATGATATCATCTTTTAGAACCACATCTCCGTCGCCCTGTGTCTCTTCTTCATCTTTGAGGAAATCGCCGTAAAGAAGGACAGATGTCATGTAATAGCTCAGTATTCTTTTCTTTGTTACTAAAAAAATCCTCCTGTCTCGCAATACTCTGCCCAACTTTTGGAATGCGTCCTTGGCCATCCCAATACGTCTACAGATCACAGTGTCGCATTTAACGTTCTATGACAAAACGCTTCCCAGATATTTAAACTTCCCTGCCTGCTTGATTCTAGTGTTCACAACATTTAAACCGCATTGTGGGATCGTGAGTATCATATTACTCAAGATAAATATTAATGCAAGATGTAATGAAACAGACAACATTGATAGTGGTTTCATAGAACAAGTGACCGTCATGGCAGACGCGATGAAAACAAATGGCAAGTCACGGGTTCGAAACAATTATAAAATATGTATTTCCAACTATTTTCTTGGCATAACTAAACAAGAAAGAATAAAAATTCATTGTTTAATGTTGTTAAATGTTTATACAAAATCCTTAACTGGAATTTCTGAATCTGTTTTGGTTTGATTTGTTTTGTTTTACGGCATATCAATTTCAATGTGTTATTTAATGCCGACAAGATATTTAGGATTATTTCGTATGAATAGAATATGTATTCTTTGGTTTATTTTGGTTTGGTTTATTTTGCTTTACGGCATATCAACCTCAATAGGTTATTTAATGCCGACAAGATTTTTAGGATAGATTCGTATGAATAGAATATATATTTGGTTTAGATTAGTTTGGTTTATTTGTTTTACCTCAGTGGGTTATTTAATGCTGACAGGATGTTATTGCTGACTAGAAGCATGGCCCGGCGTTGCCCGTGCTTGATTCAAAAATCGTACGACTCATACAGCACTGCACGCACTAACCTGTTTCTTCCCGCGCATAGCGTGACCTTAAATTTATCTGCATTTAGGAAATACCCAACCGGAAAAACATTTTTAAGGGTTAACCGATTGTCCATTTGCACTCTGTTTGGGGGGCGCTCAGAGTTGAAACTTCACATGGTGACTCCCAATGGCCTCCTCATAAATCCGTTCGGTTTTCGCTAAAAACCGACATGCGGTTCAGGTGCAATCTGGGCGTATCGGCTTTTGGGTTTTATCGATTTTCCGCCCTGTTTAGGGGTCCGTGGTCATGAAACTTCTGGACAACACTTCTAATGGTAGACTCTAAGAGGATGCCAAATTTGGTTGAAATGCAATAATTCCTTCTGTAGCAGATTTTTTCGATTATCGATTTTTTCGATTATCGATTTTTTCGATTATCGATTTTTTCGGAACCAGAGTCCGAACTGAAAAATCGGGCTGCGTCATGTCCTTAAGGCAGCCATTTGCAAACTTGTGGTGAAAACCGCATAGAAATCGGGTGAGAAATGCGGCCTGGGCGAGGTAACAACGACCACGACAGACACACAGACAGACAACATGCGAGATATATATATATGGTAGATTATATTCTTTTCTAAAAATCTATTGCTGGTAATATTTTTCTTTTTCGAATCTGCTGGTAATAATTTTTCTAAAAAGCTATTGCTGATATTTTCATAATGTTTTGACCACTTTTGTAGGGTTAACTATTTGCCTACAACTAGAACCCTGAGAGTTGCAACCACCCTGGGTCAGGGTGGAACTGGGAACACCAGCAATTAAGAAGTGGTTCTACGTTCCTCAAAACTTTCTAATCAAAGGTCTTGTTGTTGGATGTAGTTTATAGTCTTAACCAGAACGCTGATGGAGTTTATCGTCTTACCCAGGACGGTATGAATCTGATAAAATCCTTTCATAGGGCGAATATATTTCATGAAGTGTTTGAAAAGAGTGGAGAAATATCTCCGTTTTCAACATTTTCCAATCAACTATGAACACGGCTAGAATGTTTTTACAAATGTAAACAAATGCCAATCAGCTGAAGTGCTCCATTCATTTTACTGAAGAGCTTTGCATTGGCGCAGGAATTAGCTTATCACTCGACAGTGCTCAATTGAGATATATTTTCAAGAGCTTGAAATGCTTTTATATATATATATATATATATATATATATATGTGTGTGTGTGTGTGTGTGTGTGTGTGTGTGAGTATTTCACCACAAGCATGGCGAGAGTGCTACTAGTACGCAAGGGTCTACAGAGAGTGTAAGTAAGGGAAAATAGGTATAGTGGGGGAGGAAGAAAGTATAAAAAAAGGAATGGAGGAGGGTAAAAAGAGGAACGGTGATCAAGGCAACAGAAGATGTCGACCAATATAACATTTAAATTTTTGAAGATTGTAATTATCAAGGAAGCAGGTAAAACGTCAGGAATTTCACTGTCGAGAAGTTCAAGCTGTTGCAGTATAAGAGGCGGTTACATTTACGTGTTTCGACAGTGAAAGGATGGGACCGAGATGCCAACCTAATGGCACGCTTAAATTCATTTAGTCGAAGAACCAGTGAAAATAGCACGCCAGAACAGTTGCCCTGAAAATATTTATAGAAAAGACAGAAGGAATCCATATTAGGTTGGTGAAAAAGTGACTGGAGTCTTGACCCCAAGTCGGGACCAATCACATTGCATATCCGTCTTTGGATTTTGTCGAGAACCTCAAGATGAACAGCGGGGTCACCAGACCCTATATGGCAACAGTATTCCATGCATGGACGAATGGTAGATTTGTAGATGGACCCTCTGGCGCGACACAGAGAACCAGCTTTCCTTTCGATACAACTATTGATTCAATGTAGTTGTTCAACCTCAAGTCAGTGAAAAACTTGAGATCAAGAAGGCGCATTGAGACCCATTCGGGGAGTTGGGCATCAACAATGCTGACAGGAGGCAGGGACGTTTCTCTGTTCTGAGTAAATGACAGCAGTTTCGTTTTGGATGCATTAAAATTCACGAGCCATTCCTTGTGCCAGGATCCATAATTTCAGTTAAAAGTAAAGGTAAAAAACATCCTTGATAACTGCTAAGAATACAACCGAAAGCGCTCGAGCATAGAGAACATTCGGGCAATTTCTGCATAATTTATGTCTAGACAAGAAGAAATGTATCAGAGCACAAGACAATCTAAAATGCAGTAACTTGTCAGTCGTTTTTAAAGAAACCTGTATCAAAGAATGATTCATGCCCAAATACACAATTATATATAATATATATATATATATATATATATATATATATATATATATATATATATATATATATGTACAATTCATTCATCGAGTCAAGAAGAGCAGTTTCGTCTTAATTGGGAC